>CM038143.1:358231941-358283514 GCA_021437245.1 Aegilops speltoides
CGCGGGATTCAACTCAACTGAATACATTACATAACATATTTTTGATAGATCGATTCTTCTTGTCCGCAAGGGCAATAACGTTCTAAAGATGGGTATGATCGGTTGCCCCTAAACGCTAAGTAATCTTTCGTGGGTGTACTCCTTCGTCCCTCCGAATAGTAGAGAGAGTAAAAGAGCCTATCCACTCGGACTCCCATTTTGTCCCATGTCTTCGGCCTGCTCGCAAATCCTAAAACTCAACCCATATGCAAGGAAGATATGAGGGTATCCAGGTGCGTCCGGCCAGTTCGTCACGTCGGATTTGCCCACTCTGGACCACCTTTTCTTATGGAGGTCGATAACTGTCACACGTGTGGCAGGAAAGAAGACGCACCACACGTCTCTAATGCAAATAGATTGCCACGTCATCGCATGCATGCGAGAATCTTTTTAGATTTTCAGTTTTTAAAATGTTTTATCTCTTAAATAAAAAATTCGATTGAAGATCTGTTTTCACCATTAAATCCCTCGCGACGAGATCTTCAAAACTAGATCTCATATCGATATATTTCGGCAATTTTTTTGGTTAAAAGTTGTCATGTCTGTTGCACATGAATTGCCATAATATTTACACTGAAGTTGTCATGATATGTTTCAACTATTTTCTTTTACATTTAAAAGTAAATTTTAACATATTATAAAATGGAGAATTAAGAAACTAGACTTTCCATGCACTATAAACTAAAATTGCCATGATACATGCACTTAAAATTGCCATGGTTCAATAAAAAAATATTTTCATGGTCAAAGTACTGGAATTGCCATCTAAAAAAAACTAAAATTGCCATGATCTACAAACTAAAAATGCCACATGGCAACTTTAGTTTAAGCACTATGGCAACTATAGTGTAAACATTATGGCAACTTCTGGGAAAAAAATCGTCGAAACATATCGCCATGGGGTCTAGTTTTTTAAGATCTCGTCGAGACGGATTTAATGGTGAAAACCAATTTTTAGTTTGCTTTTTTATTTAGGAGATAAAACATTTTTAAGCCGAAAACCAAAAAAAAAAATCTGCTGATGTCATCTATTCATACATGGTAAAATGAGTGGTGATGAAGACCTTTGGGCGATCTGCAAACGCCCACACGTGTGGGCGTTAGTTTTTCCGTTCTTTATTTATTTTCTTTCCTCTCTTTGATGCGACCACGGACAAATAAACTCAACGCGGTCACGCCCAGACACTGTCACACCGTCCAAATGCTGAATGTAGATGCTCTAACGGCTTAAAGTGTCCTACCGAGTGTTCGGCAACGGTGTTCCCGGGGTTGGCAGACCTGGCAACGCTGGAAGCTCCCGCGTGCCGCGAGGCTTTGGAGCTGGTGAGTGTTCTTGAGCGGCAGCGTGTTTACTGAATGAAGTTTTTTCTTTTGGCGGAAAATAAAGGCCTTCACGCATTAAGATATACCATCCTAACACGCTGAAGGTAATCAATGGCATCCATGGTGACGTCCGGAGGCGTTCGCGACTGGAAATCTCCTTTTCCCAGGGCATATTTGTCGACAAAATAGGAGATAAAACTGTGGATTGAAAAAAAACACTGAAAAAAAGACTGTTCTCCATCTTCAGCTCGACGCTTGCAACTGCGTCGTCGGCACCCGGGCTTGCCGCGTTATCAGGAGTATATGGCGGATCCGGCAGGTACCCGGACGATCGAGTGAGCATCACATCTTCACAAGTCACACCAGAGACGCGGCCGCTTCCGAGTCATTTCACCGCGTTTATCGCATATCCAAGCATTAGCTTGACCGTACCGCCGGCGTCAGAGGAGAGGTCGGCAGAGCCAGCGAGTCTCCGGCCCTGACAGCGAAAACGCGCCCATGCCATGAGTGAGAGGCACTCCTCGCGATCAGGGAAGACAGTTCAGTTCGCTGTTTCGATCCCGTAACCGTGGAGAACAGAGCGTGCACTGGTATGTCTGAAGCGAGAGTCATTTTCAAGCTCCCCATCAGCTTCCTCTTTTAGCTACTCCTGCTCACATATTCTTCCTTCCCATCACGTCGGTTTGATGAGCCTCGGCTTTCGGCCCAAGCACGAGCTGGTGTAGTGAGCGACACGAAAGGAGGCCCATGCTGCACCAACCTGCCGCGCTTCTACCACAGGCAGTGCCAGAAGTTTGTGGTGGCATCATTTCGACATTCCCACGTCGTGGAGCGCAAGCTTGCACCGACCTCTTGTCTCTTGCTCGCACCTTTTCAGGTCGTATCGGATTACAACCCCAAGGAAAACATAACTTTTTTTTTAGAGGATATACCACCATAACTTAGCCACAGCATCTCCTTCGTGGCAAGAAGGAAAAAACTTAGCCGCGGCATCGTCGGCATGTTCTTTTGGTCCTCAGTTGGGTAAACATCCCATGTCACACACACGAACGCATCCATCAGACACCGCAGGTCGGCTGGGAACCGAGTCATCCCGCGCGTGGTGACCGCGACCGCGATGCGTAGTACTACTGGTCACCACGCCTGCTGGGCCGCCATTAATGTCAAAAGGGTCGGTCGGTTTCACGGACCAAGAGTCCGACCGGCGACGCTCCCGCGCCTTCGATTTTACCCCCACGCCCATCAACCGGTTGCCGGCACGCGCACGACACAGAGCCCCGCGCGCGCCGCCCGGCCGGCCTGCCTCCGACGGTCATGGTCGTCGATCGTGGCGCCAGTGCGTCCCCGGCCAACCACCGATGGATGCCGCCCGCCATGCTCCGGTCGCATCGTTTGGAATTCAGAGCTCCTCGCACGCGCTCGCGTTCTGCCGGCAGCCTAGTTGCAAGATACTCCGTGGATGTGGACGCAATGGTCGGCAGGCGTGAGGATCAGTCGCTATGGGGCTACCGGTAAAACGTGATGTTCCGATCATGGCCGCGGTTAACGACCTTGGCGTAAGGATGCATGCATCGTCCCCTGAGTCCCTGGTAAGCCCTAGTGACCGCGTGTCGAGCTCTCTGTCAGGCGGCATCGGGCATTTGTCAAACTGAAGCTTCGGTGACTAGATTTGGCACCTAACACGGGTGGATGCAAGTTTTTCTCTGTAAGATAGAAAAACCTTGTGAGCTTAATTGTAATCCGTACCGTACGTCGAGAGTGTGTCTGGAGTACGTACTACGCATGTAGAGCCAAAGTCTGGAGTCCAAACCGTTACAACTAACAGAGCAGTCCATGTCTCCCTGGCCTCTTGGTCTGGGGATAGCAGCACTCCCTGGCCACATTGTCGCCTGTTGTTTCTGTAGTCCAAGTGCAAGGAACCCAAAAAACTATAATATGATCGATGTTTTTGGATTTACCTTAACCTCCAGCGCGCTGGCGCTATAGTACGTACATTGTTGAACAGTTTTTGTATGGGAAAAGATGGAACAAAACATGTACTACCACCAAACTGACAGTCAAATTCGAGTGCAGCACACACAGACACGCACATGCTAGACAAGCCCAGGCTGGATCGAAGCTCATTAGAGATAAAAAGGAAGCACTAACACATCATTGATCTTAGCTCGCTTTTTTTTTTGGAAAAGGGGTATAACCCCGGCCTCTGCATATTGATCTTAGCTAGCTACCAGGAGCAGAAGCATCTAGGCACGAACTACGCGAGCTAGTGGGGCAGTTAATGATCATCCCTGTCCTAATGCGTACACAACAGAGGGAAAGCAAAGCTAAATTCTTGTCCAGGCAAAAATGGATCTACAACCAGGAGAACCGGCGCGAAAAGTTTAAGATCATGTGCTGCTTGCTTCGATTTGCCTCATGCATGCACCTGAGGCAGAACACGAGCCCAAGTGGGATTAGATCTAGCTAGTGAAGCCGCGGGGAAGGGCGAATCAGAGATCATGCTCCGTGGAAGCCTTTTGGCATAACATAATTTGCTTGTATATAATTAGCATACGACTTCTTTATGCATTAGAAATATGGTAGTATGGCGGCATGATATATCCATGGAGAAGGCAGGCATGACCCGAGTGGGGTCATGATCCGTAAAGGGGGGGTGTGCTGGCTGAAGCACGAACAGGCTAACGAATTAAAAGACCGGGAGCACTAGTGTCAGTTGTTCGGCCTGGCTCTCCACGCAACAGCTAGCACAACCTTGGCCAGAAAGATGGGGCTCTCTAATCATTCTGAGAAAGGCCATAGCTTGGTTTTGGCAAGTTGTTAGAGGCGGAGGGACAGGCAGACAGGGCCTGGGGGCCATGGTTGAGCCCCGGGAGAACAGCTAAACACAGGGTTAGTACTTGGCCGCTTTGTATATGGTTACGATGCTGGCTGGGTCTGGGTCTGTGCCTGTGCCTAAGTACATGCATGCAGGCACGCGCAGCTGGAGAGGCCTGCCCTCGACCTCGAGCGCCCAAAACCAAGGGGCCCTTTTCATCTCAGCGATGGCCTTTGCCGTCTCATCAGGGAGGGAAGGGCCTCCTCCCCTCCCTAGAGACCTGCAGCCGCAACAGCTACCAACGCAGGCAGGTGCATGCAGGTGCCCGTGGATTAGCGCCACCCGTCGGAGCTGACCGTGCTGAATGAACTGATTACAGTAAGATAATACATGCGGCAGCATCGGGCCATGATTGTTGTTGTGGGCGCTTTCGGGTCTCGATGTCTCTGCCCCCCTGACTTCTACTACACGGGCTGCATTCTTTTGCGCGCCACCCTGTTGTGTTCTGGTCAAACGTGCGTGCACGCGCGGTGTACGGGTGTGTGGAGGTTGCAGGGATAGGGATGGGGTCTATGGCTGCGCTGCATGGATGCTCTCTCATTCTTGTGTTGCCGTTCGTAGATTAAGAAGATAGACTAGGAAGGCGTAGACCCGTAGTAGTACACTGCATGCACAGGCCTTGTTTTCTCCGCACGCAAAAAGCCTCCAAGCAAAGGAGGCTTCTGTTTCGAGAAGTTTGTTTCAGATGCTTTTGTCACAGACTAGCCTCTGCTCTAGGGAGTAGGCATCTACTAAATGGCATCCGGACAGGGGGCAATATTAGAATATACACGCAGGTGTTATTAGTCGTGGGACTGGATCAGTAAACATGAGAGAAACAGCTTGGCTGTTGCAGAGGATAATACTGGCACAAATATATGGTGCCGCGTCCAATCAAGCGCAGGCGAGCCACATCATCAAGCAAGGTGCACATGACATGGGCAAAATATCCAGTGATACCAACACTCACCTGCTCCCATGCTCCCAACTTGATTATTTTTTTTTCAAATTTAAACATTTCAAAAAATTCTGAAAAAATATGAATGTTCACAGCACATATGTCGACAGCCCCTAAATATTTCAGATCAAAATTCGAAATACACATGGAGAAACAAAAAGACAAATTCAGATGTGAATAGTGTCATTTTGTTTTTGCGTTCTTTTGCCACTATTCATGACGGATTTCTCTCTTTTTTGTATCTCAATGTATATTTCGAATTTTGATCTGAATAGGGGTTATCTGAACATGTGTTGTGAACATACATGCTTTTTTCAATATTTTTTAAAATGTTTACATTTGAAAATTTTAAATTAGTAGCATGGGAGGATTTGAGGGCTGGTATCACCTAATACTTCCCCGGTGACATGAGAGAAGCATGCCTGCAGTTAGTGCACACCACCCTAACAAGTGATGGAAGAACCCATACCCTTCGTCTTTGTGTCCTTTTTAAACATGATTATAGACGAAAACACTCGGACATACACACATACACTAATCTCTATAAACGCATGCACGCATACACATCATATCCCTATGACCACCTCCAAGAGACTGAGCCGGCACATCACCTTGATATTGACGAAATTCCCACAAACGCCTTCGTAGTCGACATAAATGTCTCCTCCTACTGAACGCACATCGTTGGAAGGTCTGGAAAAAAAATGCAAACACCAGTGTCGAGTCTAGAAATTGAATCCTGGTGGATTGGGAATACCACTGTTCTCCTAACTATCCATCCACACGTTGGTTCGCCTCTATCTCCGTGTCAACTCGTGTTGTACAAGAGATCTTGTCATTATGGATTTTCTATCATTGTGTTATCTTGTCATTATGGATTTTCTATCATTGTGTTGCCTCTTTGATAGGATTTTCAATGAAATTTAGCCCCCTTTTATAAATCACGATTTCTTACCCCTTAAATGATTGGAGTCCTTCTGAAAAATTCTTTTATAATTTTAACTAGGAACGTTCCCTGGGGAGGAGGTCCTACAAAACGCCTCCATAGTCGTCTGATAAAAATCACGCAGTGATAGTTTTTCTGAAAAAAGTTGCCTTCTATACCAAAAGCTGACATCCTCTTCTGAAGAAAACGGCATCCATGTATAACTAAAACTGCTAGAGAAAACGTTAATGTCATCCTTTTCTGGAGAGCATTCACCAAATATTGCGGGCCTATTTTCTATGTTGGTCCTCTAATTTGTAGGATTGGATTCTACAAGATATTTTTTCAAGGATTCCCTTGTTATACATTTCATACGAATTTTAATATCCACTCAAACTTATTGCAAAGAATCCTTTTTTCCTCTTTTGTGAAGTAATCGAACAAAGCAAAATACATGGGATTCATATGGCCAGAACATTATATAATCCTATGTTTTTCATATTTCTACGTTTTTGAATCGCGTGAACCCGAAGAGGCCTTAGTAGTTTGCTCTTTTATTTTTAAGTTGCCTGGAGTGGGAATCGTCAAAACTACAAATGCACCACAGTTTATGTGTACCTTTATGCTTCGTAGTTTTCAAAGTAAGGCTCACAAAGAGGTACATCCTTACCCCCCCAGAGCTCGTTGACCTTTCGTAGTTGTCGCCTCTTTCTTTGGTCTCTCCTATCAATGTTGGGGTTGGCAACTACTACGACTCCCGTTCCTCGAGTAGCCACTCTCGTTGGCTTTCCACCGGCAGTTGCCTTTCTTGGATATGAGATGGAGGCATGGTAACACTAGTCGTCGAGTGAACGATTCAAGGTGGCATGACGCATCTTGATCAACATGGCTAGCCCGTAAGGATTTTCCTGATGGTCGTGGAAAATCATGGCGGCCTGACAATTTCGGTAGGTGGTGATGGCATAGGATGCTTACGTTGTATTGCATCAGACACGTCGTGTGACGGCAGATTCTGCAATTTGATTGTAGTTCCATGTGTCTCCTCTCGAGACTCTTGTACAGGTTATTTTGGTGGATGCTCTAGGTTTTCTTTAATCGACTCCATTTGTCATTTTTACAGTAGTTTTTATGACAATTTGCGTGATCCGTTAGGTGAATTCAAGCAGTGGTGATTGTCGTGGGTATAGGACTGACAATAGTATATGGGGGTACGAAATAGAGGGTAGAGTCTAGCTACAATGCAGTTGTTACACTCGGATTTACGAGTTCAGGCCCCTCGCGAAGGAGGTAATAGCCCTACGTCTTGGTGCTCAGGAGCTTGATTGACTGGAGTGTATAATTTACAAGAGATTGTGAACCCTTGTTATGGAGCTGGGGGTGGCTTATATAGAGTGCGCCTGACCCCCGACGAATGCCACCATAACCAAGGGTTAAAGGGAGGTTTTAAGGGTGACAATTACTGGTAAAGTCTGTATTAACTACACTTGATGAGGATGGATGCACGTCCTGACCGTTGAGGTCTTGGGGAGGCTCATGATCTTCACTGTCTGTCCGAGTGGAGTCAGGTGCTCTAAGTGAGATGAGCTGGTTGACTGGACTGTTGTGCTCCGAGTGGTTACTATCTTCCGAGTGATACTCAAGTTGTAGTACTTAGGGCATGTACAATGGTTGATAAGGTAGTCTTATCTTAAGTCTTGCATGTAATTTAGATATGACAAAAAAGAGAGTCTACAATGGATCATCTCTTAGCCTTATCTTCAATAACTAGTCATTCCTAAAAATGTGATGAGACATATTGTGCTAAGAGATCATCTCTTGTCTTTTCTTAAATAAGAGAAGACACACCTTTTCTTATGAGTTCTCTCTCCTCCACCTCATCATTTATCCTACGTGTCACTCCTAAGATAGCACCATTGTACATGCCCTTATGAACGGTTACTGGACCCGGGGCAGTATGAAGTGCATGGTGTCCTTGGGTAGGGTCTATAGGTCAGGCCTATGACCCTATGCCTAGTACATGTCCTCTTAATTAGCACCCGAATCGGCCGAGGTTAAGCGAAGAGAGCCAAGGCAAACTTTCGAGTGAGTCAAGCGCTATGGGGGCGCTTATGAACTTTCCAGGAACATTCTTCGATTGTATCCTCGCGAGTTTCCTCGACTGATTCTGGACTACGCAATGCTCGAGTGAAATGAGATATTCGCTTATCGGGTGTCGGGCCGGACCCAGGCGTTTTGGAGGGATTTCAAGAGGCGAGCAATCGGATTGCAGGATCCCAGATTTCACGGTATTTGAAATCAGAGACGTATGCACGCAAACGGTTACGACGCGGTGAGTGGGGGAAGTGGGGCGTGACTCCTCGATTTTCGCCCCACTTTTTGCCACGTATCGCATAATCTCCGCCGGAGGGATTTGGGAGAGATTTGCGGGCACAGGAGCCAACGGCGTGAATCCATGGATGGAGAGCCCGGCGGTATAAAAGGCAGATTCGATGGAGAAGGAGAGAGAACCATATCCTCTGTTCCCCATCCCCTCCAGTCTTCCCACCTTCACCTCTGCCTCCACTATGTGCGAACCCTCTCGGCGCCGGTGAGCTCTACAGAGATAGCGAAAGACAAGACGACGAAGCTGGAGCACGCGAAGAAGGCGTAGAAGACGAAGAAGGCGTCAAGTTTCAGAATCGCGCCTCCACGTGGCTGGATCCAAGGCGATGTTGGGAAACATAGCATGCAATTTCAAAATTTTCCTATGCTCATGCAAGATCTATCTAGGAGATGCATAACAACGAGAGGGTGAGAGTGTGTCCATGTACCCTCATAGACCGAAAGCGGAAGCATTTGCTTAACGCGGTTGATGTAGTCAAACGTCTTCTCGTTCCGACCAATCAAGTACCGAATGTACGACACCTCCGAGTTCTGCACACGTTTAGCGTGATGATGTCCCTCGATCTCTTGATCCAGATGAGTGTCGGGGAAGTAGATGAGTTCCGTCAGCACGGCGGCGTGGTGACGGTGATGATGAAGTGATCCGCGCAGGCCTTCGCCTAAGCACCGCCAGAGTATGACCGGAGGCGTAAACTGTGGAGGGGGCGCCACACACGGCTTGAAACAATTGATGTGTGTTGTAGGCGCCCCTCCCCCACGTATATAAAGGAGGGAGGGGGAGGGAGCCAGTCCTAGGCGTGCCCAAGTAGGAGGAATCCTACTTGGGCTCCTAGTAGGATTCGCCCCCCCCTTCCTTTTACCGGAGAGGGGAAAGAGGGGAAGAAGGAAAGAGGGGTGCCGCCCCCTCTCCTAGTCCTATTCGGCCTCCTTCCCTGGTGGGGGGGCGCGCCACCCCATATGGGTTGGTGTGCCTCCCTCCTATGGCCCATATCTTCCCCTGGGGGGTTCCGGTAACCCCTCCGGTACTCCAATATGTACCCGATACATTCCGGAACACTTCTGGTGTCCGAATAATATCATCCAATGTATCAATCTTTACCTCTCAACCATTTGGAGACTCCTCATCATGTTCGTGATCTCATCCGGGACTCCAAAATTCGGTCACCAAATCAAATAACTCATATAATACAAATCGTCATCAAATGTTAAGCGTGCGGACCCTACGGGTTCGAGAACTATGTAGACATGACCGAGACACCTCTCCGTTCAATAACCAATATCGGAACCTGGATGATCATATTGGCTCCCACATATTCTACGAAGATCTTTATCGGTTGAACTGCCATGTCAACATACGTTATTCCCTTTGTCATCGATATGTTACTTGCCCAAGATTCGATCGTCTGTATCTTCAAACCTAGTTCAATCTCGTTATCGGCAAGTCTCTTTACTCGTTCCGTAATGCATCGTCTCTCAACTAACTCATTAGTCACATTGCTTGCAAGGCTTTATATGATGTGCATTACCGAGAGGGCCCAGAGATACCTCTCCGATACTCGGAGTGACAAATCCTAATCTCGATCTATGCCAACCCAACAAACACCTTCGGAGATACTTGTAGAGCATCTTTATAACCACCCAGTTATGTTGTGACGTTTGATAGCACACAAGGCATTCCTATGGTGTCCGGGAGTTGCATAGTCTCATAGTCGGAGGAATATGTATTTGACATGAAGAAAGCAGTAGCAATAAAACTGAACGATCATTATGCTATGCTAACAGATGGGTCTTGTCCATCACATCATTCTCCTAGTGATGTGACCCCGTTCATCAAATTACAACACATGTCCATGGCTAGGAAACTTAACCATCTTTGATCAACGAGCTAGTCTAGTAGAGGCATACTAGGGACACGGTGTTTTGTCTATGTATTCACACATATATCAAGTTTCCGATTAATACAATTCTAGCATGAATAATAAACATGTACCATGAATAAGGAATATAAAATAACAACTTTATTATTGCCTCTAGGGCATATTTCCTTTAGTCTCCCACTTGCACTAGATACAATAATCTAGATTACATAGTAATGATTCTAACACCCATGGAGTCTAGGTGCTGATCATGTTTTGCTCGTGGAAGAGGCTGAGTCAACGGGTCCGCCACATTCAGATCCGTATGTATTTTGCAAATCTCTATGTCTCCCTCCTTGACCAAATCTCGGACTGAGTTGAAGTGTCTCTTGATGTGTTTGGTCTTTTTGTGAAATCTGGATTCCTTCACCAAGGCAATTGCTCCAGTATTGTCACAAAAGATTTTCATTGGACCCGATGCACTAGGTATCACACCTAGATCGGATATGAACTCCTTCATCCAAACTCCTTCATTTGTTGCTTCCGAAGCAGCTATGTACTCTGCTTCACATGTAGATCCCGCCATGACGCTCTGCTTGGAACTGCACCAACTAACAGCTCCACCATTCAATAAAAAGATGTATCCGGTTTGTGACTTAGAGTCATCCGGATCAGTGTCAAAGCTAGCGTTGACGTAACCACTTACGACAAGCTCTTTGTCACATCCATAAACGAGAAACATATCCCTAGTCCTTTTCAGGTACTTCAGGATGTTCTTGACCGATGTCCAGTGATCCACTCCCAGATTACTTTGGTACCTCCCTGCTAAACTTATAGCAAGGCACACATCAGGTCCGGTACACAACATAACATACATTATAGAACCTATGGCTGAGGGATAGGGAATGACTTTCATTTTCTCTCTATCTTTTGCACTGGTCGGGCATTGAGTCTGACTCAACTTCACACCTTGTAACACACGCAAGAACCCTTGCTTTGACTAATCCATGTTGAACTTCTTCAAAACTTTATCAAGGTATGTGCTTTGTGAAAGTCCTATCAAGCGTCTTGATCTATCTCTATAGATCTTGATGCCCAATATATAAGCAGCTTCACCGAGGTCTTTCATTGAAAAACTTTTATTCAAGTATCCTTTTATGCTATCCAAAAATTCTACATCATTTCCAATCAACAATATGTCATCCACATATAATATTAGAAATGCTATAGAGCTCCGACTCACTTTCTTGTAAATACAGGCTTCTTCAAAAGTCTGTATAAAACCATATGCTTTGATCACCTCATCAAAGCGTATATTCCAACTCCAAGATGCTTGCACCAGTCCATAAATGGATCATTGGAGCTTGCACACATTGTTAGCACCTTTGGGATCAACAAAACCTTCTGGTTGCATCATATACAACTCTTCTTTAAGAAATCCATTAAGGAATGTTGTTTTGACATCCATTTGCCAGATTTCATAATCATAAAATGCGGCAATTGCTAACATGATACGGACAGACTTAAGCATCGCTACGGGTGAGAAAGTCTCATCATAGTCAACTCCTTGAACTTGTCGAAAACCTTTTGCGACAAGTCGAGCTTTATAGAGAGTAACATTACTATTAGCGGAAGTCTTCTTCTTGAAGATCCATTTATTCTCAGTGGGTCGCCGATTATCGGGCAAATCCACCAAAGTCCACACTTTGTTCTCATACATGGATCATATCTCAGATTTCATGGCCTCAAGCCATTTATCGGAATCTGGGCTCATCATAGCTTCTTCATAGTTCATAGGTTCATCATGGTCAAGTAACATGACTTCCAGAATAGGATTACTATACCACTCTGGTGCGGATCGTGCTCTGGTTGACCTACGAGGTTCTATAGCAACTTGATCTGAAGTTTCATGATCATTATCATTAGCTTCCTCTCCAGTTGGTGTAGGCATCACGGGAACGATTTCTCGGATGAGCTACTTTCCAAATTGAGAGAAGGTACAGTTACCTCACAAAGTTTTACTTTCCTCCCGCTCACTTCTTTCGAGAGAAACTCCTTCTCTAGAAAGGTTCCATTCTTGAACAAAAATCTTGCCTTCGGATCTGTGGTAGAAGGTGTACCCAATTTTCTCCTTAGGGTATCCTATGAAGACGCACTTCTCCGATTTGGGTTTGAGCTTATCAGGCTGAAGCCTTTTGACATAAGCATCGCATCCCCAAACTTTAAGAAACGACAACTTAGGTTTATTGCCAAACCACAGTTCATACGGTGTTGTCTCAACGAATTTTGACAGTGCCCTGCTTAACGTGAATGCAGCTGTCTCTAATGCATAACCCAAAAACGATAGTGGTAAATCACTAAGAGACATCATAGATCTCACCATATCTAATAAAGTGCGGTTACGACGTTCGGACACACCATTACGTTATGGTGTTCCAGGTGGCGTGAGTTCTGAAACTATTCACAATGTTTTAAATGAAGGCCAAACTCGTAACTCAAATATTCACCTCCATGATCAGATCGTAGAAACTTTATTTTCTTGTTACGATGATTCTCCACTTCAGTCTGAAATTCTTTGAACTTTTCAAGTGTTTCAGACTTGTGTTTCATTAAGTAGATATACCCATATTTGCTCAAATCATCTGTGAAGGTCAGAAAATAACGATACCCGCCATGAGCCTCAACACTCATTGGACCGCATACATCGGTATGTATTATCTCCAATAAGTCATTAGCTCGTTCCATTGTTCTGGAGAACGGAGTTTTAGTCATCTTGCCCATAAGGCACGGTTCCCAAGTATCAAATGATTCATAATCAAGTGATTCCAAAAGTCCATCTGCATGGAGTTTCTTCATCCACTTTACACCGATATGACCTAAATGGCAGTGCCACAAATAAGTTGCACTGTCATTATCAACTTTGCATCTTTTGGCATCAATATTATGAATATGTGTATCACCATGATCAAGATTCAAAAGAAATAGACCACTCTTCAAGGGTGCATGACCGTAAAGATATTACTCATACAAATAGAACAACCATTATTCTCTGATTTAAATGAATAACTGTCTCGCACTAAACAAGGTCCAAACATAATGTTCATGCTCAACGCGGGCACCAAATAACAATTATTCAAGTCTAAAACTAATCCTGAAGGTAGATGTAGAAGTAGCGTGCCGACGGCGATCACATCGACCTTGGAACCATTCCCGACGTGCATCATCACCTTATCCTTAGCCAATATTCGTTTAATCTGTAGTCCCTGTTTCGAGTTAAAAATATGAGCTCCTAGTAGGATTCGCCCCCCTTCCTTTTACCGGAGAGGGGAAAGAGGGGAAGAGAGGGGGGAAGGAAAGAGGGGGGCACCGCCCCCTCTCCTAGTCCTATTCGGCCTCCTTCCATGGTAGGGGGAGCGCCACCCCTTGTGCGTTGGTGTGCCTCCCTCCTGTGGCCCATATCTTCCCCTGGGGGGTTCCGGTAATCCCTCCGGTATTCTGATATGTACCCAATACATTCCGGAACACTTCCGGTATCCAAATAATATCATCCAGTATATCAATCTTTACCTCTCGACCATTTCGAGACTCCTCGTCATGTCCGTGATCTCATCCGGGACTCCGGACAACATTCGGTCACCAAATCACATAACTCATATAATACAAATCATCATCGAACGTTAAGCATGCGGACCCTATGGGTTCGAGAACTATGTAGACATGACCGAGACACCTCTCTGGTCAATGACCAATAGCGAAACCTGGATGCTCATATTGGCTCCCACATATTCTACGAAGATCTTTATCGATCGAACCGCTATGTCAACATAAGTTATTCCCTTTGTCATCGGTATGTTACTTGCCCAAGATTGGATCGTCGGTATCTTCATACTTAGTTGGATCTCGTTACCGGCAAGTCTCTTTACTCATTCCGTAATGCATCATCCCGCAACTAACTCATTAGTCACATTGCTTGCAAGGCTTTATATGATGTGCACTAATGAGAGGGCCCAGAGATACCTCTCCGATACTCGGAGTGACAAGTCCTAATCTCGATCTATGCCAACCCAACAAACACCTTCGGAGATACCTGTAGAGCATCTTTATAATCACCCAGTGACGTTTGATAACACACAAGGCATTCCTTTGGTGTCTGAGAGTTGCATAATCTCATAGTCGGAGGAATATGTATTTGATATGAAGAAAGAAGTAGCAATAAAACTGAACGATCATTATGCTATGCCAACGGATGGGTCTTGTCCATCACATCATTCTCCTAATGATGTGATCCCGTTCATCAAATGACAACACATGTCCATGGCTAGGAAACTTAACCATCTTTGATCAACGAGCTAGTCTATTAGAGGCATACTAGGGACACGGTGTTTTGTCTATATATTCACACATGTATAAAGTTTCCAGTTAATACAATTCTAGCATGAATAATAAACATTTAACATGAATAAGGAAATATAAAATAACAACTTTATTATTGCCTCTAGGGCATATTTCCTTCAGGCGACTGGCTCGCGCCGACGACCACGGCGGAAGACATCGGCGGGCTCGTCGTCCATGGGCTGGTGCGCGACGGGACCTGGATGCTGCCGGAGGAGGGCAGATCGAGCCTGCCGCGCCCTGGGGAGCGCGTGCTCCTCGTCACCCACGGGAGAGAGGTTTCTCCATGCCACCTCATCCTTTCCTCTATGACTTTCTGAACTTTTTGGGTGCTCAACTGCATCATCTCCCCCAAATACTATAGCATACATTGCCACATTCATTTCCATGTGTGAGAACTTCTTAGGCCGCCAGCCGCACTGGGGAATGTTCAAGCATATCTTTATGTGTCATTATCAGTCGGTTAGGAAGGGTGCCCCGGAGGGGGAGAGGACCCATGTGACCCAGTGATACGTATCCATCGTATCTATAATTTTTTATTGTTTAATGCCAATATTATACAACTTTCACATATTTTTGGCAACATTTTATATGATTTATTAGACTAACCTATTGATCCAGTGCCTAGTGCCAGTTCCTGTTTTTTGTATATTTCTTGTTTCGCAGAATATTCATATCAAACAAAGTCCAAACACGATAAAAATTTAACAAGATTTATTTTGGAACATATGTGATTTTTGGGAGTTGGAATCAATGCAAATGGGGGCCCACAGCCACCACAAGACACCTGGGCGCGCCAGGCAGGCCATGCGCCTGGTGGTGGGTTGTGCCCTCCTTGTAAGTCGGTTGGAGCTTTACTTCGGGCGCAAGGAAGCTTATATCTGGAAAAAATCATGTTAAGATCTCAGCGCAATCGAAGATGCGGATCTCCGAGAATATAGGAAATGGTTTTCGGCCAGATCTGAGGAGTGCGTAACAGAAGAGAACAGAGAGGGAGATCCAATCTCAGAGGGGCTCCTGCCCCTCTGCCGCCATGGAGGCCATGGACCAGAGAGGAAACTCTCCTCCCATCTAGGGGGGAGGCCAAGGAAGAAGAAGAAGGAGGGGGCTCTCCCCCCTCTCCCGGCGGCGCCGGAACACCGTCGGGGCAATCATCGTGTGACGGAGATCTACTCCAACAACTCTGTTATCTTCACCAACAACTCCATCACCTTCCCCCATCTATATTCAGCGGTCCACTCTCCCGCAACCCGTTGTACCCTCTACTTGAACATGGTGCTTTATGCTTCATACTATTATCCAATGATATGTTGCCATCCTATGATGTCTGAGTATTTTTTTTTGTCCTATCGGTAATTGGTGAATTGCTATGGTTGGTTTAATTTGCTTGTGGTTAAGTTGTTGGCCTTTGTTGCCCATCATATGAGCGCGCATGTGTATCACACCATAGGGTTAGTAGTATGTTGATAGGACTATGCATTGGAGGGGAAGGGTGACAACAGCTTCATCCTAAACATAGAAATTGAAGCATACGGGATTGAAGGGGGACCAATATATATCTTAATGCTACGGTTGTGTTTTACCTTAATGAACGTTAGTAGTTGTGGATGCTTGCTAATAGTTCCAATCATAAGTGCATAGGTTTCCATGTAAGGGACGACATGCTAGCAGTGGCCCTCCCACATAAAAACTTGCTATCGGTCTAGTAACATAGTCAATTGCTAAGGGACAATTCTGTAAATCCTACCACCACCTATCCACACTCGTTTTACTAATTTAATTGTTTAGTTATTTAAACACCGCCTAACTTTTATTTTCACATTCTTTATTATCTTGCAAACCTATCCTACCACACCTACGAAGTACTTCTAGTTTTATTCTTATTCTAGGTAAAGCAAACGTTAAGCGTGTGTAGAGTTGTATCAATGGTCGATAAAACTTGAGAGAATATTTGTTCTACCTTTAGCTCCTTGTTGGGTTCGACACTCTTATTTATCAAAAAAGGCTACAAATGATCCACTATACTTATGGGTTATCACCCAACTGTGTGGCGGCTTAGGTATCCAGATGAGGGGTAGGAGTGAGTTCCCCACCACGACGTTTCCTTTGTCCATTAGTGGTTGGCAGTCGACCTAGTTTTACTGTAATGACATCCCCTGTGTCGGTTCGTCGACTGGTATTCCTCCTTACACTTCCGAGAGGGTTAGCACTCCTCGATCGCTGACGGCGGACAAGGAAGAAAAAACTGAGTTGGGGATCTTGGTGGCTGCTATAGTCGGACTGATTCAGGGCGGAGTCACTGGTCTGGATCTGCTGGCGGTCTTCCTCAGTTGGCGGATCCAGTTGCTACAGGAGCGAGCTCATGCCATTTGGCGGTACATCAGGGCAAATGACCCCACCCGAGTGCACCCTGAGGACATCGGCAGAGAGACCATGGAGCAATGGCTCAGGTGCATCACCGGAGCCTGCAACAACCCTCGGGGATCGAGACAAATCTCGCCCTTCAACGACTCGCACCCGCCAATAGAGGTGTGACATGTATTTCTGAGTGAATTATTTTGCTCTGATCATCCAAATGAATTGATTGAACTGATAGGTTTTGATCTTTGTGCTTGGCAAGAGTTTTTGAAGATGATTTCGCCCATGCTGAACGAAGGTCAGCTCGTCGGGAGCATGGAAAGTGACTGTTGAAGCATCAAGGACAGTGAGGATGGTAGCGACGAGGCCGAGTCTTCCCCATCTCCAGGGGCACGCACTGAATGCCACTCTAAGCAGACCCATGATCTGAGTGCTTTCTATAGCAAGACCACAACCTCGAATGCTAGGAACCCGTGCACTCGAACATCGATGCACGAACCAACTGAGAAGACCGGCAAGCAGCTCAAGATCGCCTCACCCAAACCTCGGAAGGCTCTACCCAAGATCAAGGTCGCCGTTCCTGTCACCTCGACATGAGTAATGTACTTCTCTCTTCTACCACTGTGAACTTTCTATCTTTGCTGAGCAAATGAAATTGTGTACACGAGCTGCCACCTTGACAATGTCGTCATGCAAATCGACGGGGACCGCGCTGATGCAGATACGACGGGCGCAGCTATCTCTCGGGAAGATATGGATGGTTTGCTCCTGGCTCAATTTCACTGTTCGATTGGACTGTTAACTGAACAGACATCATCGAGTGGATGCCGTGCATGTGGATATCAACCCGTAGAACCTTGAGAAGAGGTGTCTAGAGGGGGGGGTGATTAGACACTAAGTACCAAAGTTGCAGTTTTAACTTCTTTACGTTTAAGTGGAGTTTAGGCACAAGTTCAACATTCACAATACATATCAAGCAAGCATGCAAAGAGTATATGAGCAGCGGAAAGTAAAGCATGCAACTTGCAAGAATGTAAAGGGAAGGGTTTTGAAGGATTCAAACGCAATTGGAGACACGGATGTTTTTGGCGTGGTTCTGATAAGTGGTGCTATTGTACATCCACGTTGATGGATACTTCAACCCACGAAGGGTAACGGTTGCGCGAGTCCACGGAGGGCTCCAGACACGAAGGGTCCACGAAGAAGCAACCTTGTCTATCCCACCATGGTCGTCGCCCACGAAGGACTTGCCTCACTAGCAGTAGATCTTCACGAAGTAGGCGATCTCCTTGCCCTTACAAACTCCTTGGTTCAACTCCACAATCTTGTTGGAGGCTCCCAAGTGACACCTAGCCAATCTAGGAGACACCACTCTCCAAGAAGTAACAAATGGTGCGTTGATGATGAACTCCTTGCTCTTGTGCTTCAAATGATAGTCTCCCCAACACTCAACTCTCTCTCATGGGATTTGGATCTGGTGGAAAGAAGATTTGAGTGGAAAGCAACTTGGGGAAGGCTAGAGATCAAGATTCATATGGTAGGAATGGAATATCTTGGCCTCAACACATGAGTAGGTAGTTCTCTCTCAGAAATAGGATGCTGGAAGTGTAGGTTCGTTCTGATGGCTCTCTCCACGAATGAAGAGGAGGTGGAGGGGTATATATGGCCTCCACACAAAATCTAACCGTTACACACATATTTACCAAACTCGATGGGACCGATTCAACAGACTCGGTCAGACCGATTTGATAAACCTAGTGACCGTTAGGATTTTTGGTGGGACAGACATGCAACTCGGTAGGACCGATATGGTTAGGGTTAGGGCATAACGTAATCTCGGTGAGACCGATTACACAAACTCGGTGAGACCGATTTTGGTGATTAGCTAACCAGAGAGTTGGTCAGGCAAACTCGGTTGGACCGATTACACAAACTCGGTAGGACCGATTTTGGTAATGAGTTAACCAGGAAGTTTGCATTGTAATCTCGGTAGTACAGATTGCTCAAACTCGGTGAGACCGATTTTGGTAATGGACATACACAGAGAGACTACAATCCCATCTCGGTGAGACCGAGATCCCTATCGGTGAGATCGATTTGCCTAGGGTTTGTGGCAGTGGTATGACATCTGAACTCGGTGGCGCTGGGTAGAAAGAATCGGTGGGACCAATTTTGACCTTAGGTTTAGGTCATATGTGTGGAAGTGGGAAAGTAGTTGAGGGTTTTGGAGCATATCACTAAGCACTGTGGAGCAAGAAACTCATTAAGCAACACCTTATCCCTTCTTGATAGTATTGGCTTTTCCTATAGACTCAATGTGATCTTGGATCACTAAAATAGAAAATGAAGAGTCTTGAGCTTGCAGCTTGAGCCAATCCTTTGTCCTTAGCATCTTGAAGGAGTTCCCACATCCTTTAGTCCATGCCACTCCATTGTTGAACTTATCTGAAACATACTAGATAAAAGTGTTAGTCCAACAAGAGATATGTTGACATTAATTACCAAAACCACCTAGGGAGCACTTGTGCTTTCAATCTCCCCATTTTTGGTAATTGATGACAACATACATCAAAGCTTTAGATGAAGATATAACGAATAGCAAGTAAAGCTTTGGAAGGACATGTAACAAGCATAGGCTCCCCTACATGTATGCAATCATGTGAATATGGAATATAGAAGCATGTGAGAGCATAACCATGATAGATCAGGCAATGTGTTACATGTATCTTGGCCATATGCATCAGAGCAAAGAATATTAAAGAAAATATCTTCATGCCCATGAGTCCTTCTTGCAAACAGTATGTACATCAACAAGAATTCCTCATACACATGATTGTGATGCATATACTTACCCTGTAGTCTTGAGTTGGCTTAGGATGGAATTAACCCGCGTAAACAAGGTTAGATAACACAGGTACATCTACTAGCCAGAACAAACAGAAGAAACCACAAGAATACCAAGACTGGGATGACATGTAGAGAGTGAGTACTAAGTACCACATTGGATTAGACATGTCCCCAACAGTAAAGATATGCAATGAATTTAAATGATTTCTTTCCCTTAGATGTCTTGCTCCCCCTGAATCTAGCATGGGATACTGGGAGAAGATAGGGAACAGAAAATCAGAGCTGAAAGAAATAAATGAGCGGAGCTAATGCAAGCTAATGCAAATAAGCACATATGAACATGTCTTTCCCCTCAAGAAGACGTGTGGCATCTCTCCTCTTGAACACCAAGCATCTGGGACCCTTGAGAAATACTTTTTATATGAGTATTCTCTCCCCTGGAGATCTCTTTCTCCCCCTGAGGAGGTGATACTCTCTCTCTCTGATGTGATCTCTCTAAGTGATAAGCTTTGATGTGATCTCTCTCTCCCCCTTTGACATCAATTTCCAAGAATGGTTTGATCCTTGAGTCACAGCACAAAGCATTTATAAAAATGTGATGCTTGTAGAGGACAATATTCATTGAGTGGAGCTAGAGCAGAAGCAACACAGAATAAGTGGCAAACTGTTTTCCTGTTGTGAAATCGGTGGCACCGAGTGGTATGCTTCGGTTATACCGAAAGGATTCGGTTGGACCGAGAACAACAAATCGGTGAAACCGAGTTCATCGCAGAGAAAACACTTGTCACCTCAGCTCACTAGACTAGTAAGATCTCACAAAGATTTGCAAGGAATTTACTGAATGATATGCAAAGAATTGGATGCAGAAAATGCAGAGCAAACAGAAAGAAATCTAGATGAAGTTTTTTTTGAAAGGGGAAACAACTATGCATGAGACAAATGCAAAAACACAGAAAAGAACACAAGAGAACTTCATCTAGAGATGGTCGACGACAAAGTCACCTATGTTAGAGTATATTGACTTAGGAGTCAAGTGAGATCACTTGATCATAGGTCATACTCATCGTTTAAGCTCAAAATGGGGTTGCCATTTTTCGTGTAAGCATCTTGATGTATTCACATCTTGTCGAGTTGCTTTAGCTCATGACTTGGAGTAAAGCTTCTCGAAGATGGAATAACATACCTTGGTTGGTGGTGTAGTCCATGTAGTTGAACTTGTGTGGGTGCCTCAAGGTTGATGTAGCTCATCAAGAATTGGGAGCACCACTTGGAATTTGAGTCCATCTACCTACATGGGTTAGTTCTTGCAAGGAACAACACTTGTGTATCCAAAGATGACAATCATGAAGCTCAACATAGAATTTGTCAAAGGATATGTTTGAGTTCCGTGCTTCCTTGTCTTCAAGCACCATAGTGTAGAAACTTGGTGATGTAGAGATTGCTCAAGATGTGAGTAGATTACAATCTCATGGAATTTGATTCCACCAAGTACCTACATGGGTTAGATAACATGCAAGTTGCAAATATATCCAAGACATAAGATTTTCATCATAAGAGAAATATCAAGGATTAGTCATAAGCTCATGTCTTGCATGTATCCAATGGAGTTCCTACTCCAAGTTTGAAGCATCAATGATGTTCAATTCTCCTCTTAACCTACAAAACACTTTCTCATCAAGAGGTTTAGTGAATATATCCACTAATTGCTTTTCGGTGAGAACATGCTTAAGATCGATGTCACCCTTAGCAACATGGTCTCGAATGAAATGATGACGAACTTCAATATGCTTAGTTAGAGAATGTTGTACGGGATTATGACCAATTTTGATAGCACTTTCATTGTCACAAAGCAATGGAACATGTTTCACATATATCCCATAATCTTTAAGAGTTTGGGCCATCCAAAGTAATTGAGCACAACATGAACCAACGGCAATGTATTCCGCTTCGGCGGTGGATAAGGATACCGAGTTTTGTTTCTTGGAGGACCAAGACACAAGAGATCTACCAAGAAATTGACAAGTACCCGAAGTGGACTTTCTATCAACCTTGTCTCCGGCATAGTCCGAGTCGGAGTAGCCAACAAGATCAAAAGAGGCCCTCTTAGGATACCAAATGCCAAAATTTGGTGTATGGATTAAGTATCTCACTATCCTTCTCACGGCCTTAAGATGACATTCCTTAGGAGCAGCTTGATATCGTGCACACATGCACACACTTAGCATGATATCGGGACGTGAAGCACATAGATATAACAATGAACCAATCATAGAGCAATAAACCTTTTGATCAACCCGTTCACCATCTTTGGTCAAGTCAAGATGTCCACTAGTAGGCATGGGTGTAGACATACCTTTGCATTCTTGCATATTGAACTTCTTGAATAAGTCCTTGGTGTACTTCCTTTGAGAAACAAAGGTACCTTCCTTAGTTTGCTTGCTTTGCAACCCAAGAAATAATTTGAGTTCACTCATCATAGACATCTCAAACTTCTCCGACATTAGCTTCCCAAACTTTTCACTAAAATGAGGGTTAGTTGAACCAGATATAATATCATCAACATAGGTTTGGCACACAAATAGTTCTCCATTAACCCTTTTAGTAAAAAGTGTGGAATCAATTTTCCTAATTTCAAACCCTTTTTCAATAAGGAACTTGGTCAAGCATTTATACCATGCTCTAGGAGCTTGTTTAAGACCATAAAGAGCTTTGTGAAGTTTGTAAACATGATCAGGTTTCTTAGGATTAACAAAGCTGGGAGGTTGCTTAACATAAACTTCCTCCTCTATTTCACCATTTATAAAAGAACTTTTAATGTCCATTTGGTACAAGGTGATATCATGGTGATTAGCATAGGTAAGTAAGATGCGAATGGACTCAAGTCTAGCAACAGGAGCATAAGTCTCACCATAGTCCATACCTTCGACTTGAGTGTAGCCTTGGGCGACGAGACGTGCTTTGTTACGAACCACTTGTCCATCTTCATCTTGCTTGTTGTGAAACACCCATTTGGTACCGATGATGTTGTGGTTGTTGTCGGGCTTCTCGACCAATGTCCACACTTGATTTCTTTCAAAGTTGTGTAGCTCTTCATGCATTGCGTTTATCCAATCCGGATCTTCCAAAGCTTCTTCAACCTTCATAGGTTCAATGCTAGAGATGAATGAATAGTGTTCACAAAAGTTAGCTAAACGAGTTTTAGAGCGAGTGATTCTTCCGGTTTGGATATCATTGTAGATTTGCTCGACGGGATGGTCTTTAGCAATTCTTGCTCGAACTCGTGAAAGCTTTTGCTTGGATCTTGGTTGAATATCTTCTTCATCATCTTCTTCTTCTTGGCCTTCTTCATTGTTGACATTGTCGTTCTCTTGTCGTGGTGGAGAAGGAGGTTGTTGGCGTTCATCTTGGTGCACTTCCTTGTTTTCTTCATCTTGGTGTGTCCCACTTGTGGATGCTTCCGTATCAACTCTTGGTTCACCTTGTCGTGAAGTAGAAGCTTCCACTTAGACGAATGAGGTACTCTCCTTCACCTCCGTTGGACGGACCTTGCCAATAGACAAGTCTTGGATTGCTTCCGAAGGATCTTTGTCTCCTACATCAATTGGCAATTGCTCTACTTGCGAGCCGTTAGATTCATCAAACTTCACACCTACCGTCTCTTCAACTTTTCGGGTGAAGTTGTTGTAGACACGGTAAGTGTGAGAGTTTGAGCCATAACCTAGTAGGAAACCTTCATGAGACTTAGGAGCAAATTTAGAACGACGATGCTTATCAAGAATGTAGCACTTTGAGCCGAATACTCGAAAGTATCCAACTTGGGGTTTGTTACCGGTGAGGAGCTCGTATGCCGTCTTGCTGAGTAGCTTGTGAAGATACAAGCGATTTGTTGCATGACAAGCTGTCTCAGCCGCTTCTGCCCAAAAGTGCTTCGGTGTCTTGTACTCATGAAGCATCGTTCTCGCCATTTCGATGAGCGTCCGGTTCTTCCTCTCAACAACTCCGTTTTTGTTGAGGTGTGAACGTAGCGAGAACTCGTGTGAAATCCCTTCTTCGTCAAGAAAGGTGTCCACATTTGCGTCCTTGAACTCCGTTCCATTGTCGCTGCGAACCTTCTTGATCCTCACTTCAAATTGATTTTGGGCCTTCCTAGCGAAGTTTTTGAAGATCTTTTGGACCTGCGATTTATCATCGAGAAAGAACACCCAGGTAAATCTTGAAAAATCATCAACTATAACTAGACCAAAAGAATTTCCACCGAGACTCTTGTAAGAGTTGGGACCAAAAAGATCCATGTGAAGTAGCTCGAGTGGCCTCCTCGTGGTCATGATGTTCTTCATGGGATGCCTTCCTCCAACCTGTTTACCTG
This sequence comes from Aegilops speltoides, assembly GCA_021437245.1. Classification (NCBI taxonomy): domain Eukaryota; kingdom Viridiplantae; phylum Streptophyta; class Magnoliopsida; order Poales; family Poaceae; genus Aegilops; species Aegilops speltoides. The sequence goes on from CM038143.1 coordinate 358,256,242, forward strand.
CCTGACAAGTGCTGCAAAGTCTATCCTTATCAAATATGACATCACTAACTCCAAGGATATGGTTTCCCTTAATAAGCTTGTCAAGGTTTCTCATGCCAACGTGACCTAGACGTCTATGCCATAACCAACCTTTTGAGGATTTAGCAATGAACCAAGTTTTAGGTTGAGCCTTTTTAGTGAAATCAACAATGTATAGATCACCTCTACGCACACCGGTAAAGACCATTTTATGATTATCTCGACGAAACACTTGGCAATCTACTTTAGTAAATAGGACATTGAAACCGAAATCAGCAAGTCTAGATACTGAAAGTAAGTTGTATCCAAGAGATTCAACGAGCATGACATTTTGTATGGAGCTATCATGTGATACGGCCACCTTACCAAGGCCAACCACCTTACCCTTTGAGTTGTCACCGAAAGTGACATACTTTCAAGGACTATCAATTTCAGCAAGCTCACGAAACATGTCTTTATCTCCGGTCATGTGATCGGTATATCCACTATCAAGAACCCATTCCTTTCCTCCTAACATATATCCCCGAAGATTTGCCATAAGACCAAAGTGTCTCATTGCATCATCAAGATCGAAGTCACTATCATCATCCTCATAATAGTATCCATGTTCAACATCGTCATGTGGTGGATCAAATCCTAGAGAGGGTGATTCGTTAGAGTGAGTTTGACAATGATCTCACTAGCGGTAGATCTTCACGAAGTAGGCAATCTCCTTGCCCTTACAAACTCCTTGGTTCAACTCCACAATCTTGTCGGAGGCTCCCAAGTGACACCTTGCCAATCTAGGAGACACCACTCTCCAAGAAGTAACAAATGGTGCATTGATGATGAACTCCTTGCTCTTGAGCTTCAAACGATAGTCTCCCCAACACTCAACTCTCTCTTTTTTGACTATAAACAGTAGGGTAAAACCCCACTGCAATTTTTATATTATTGAACAAGTAAACAAGTAGTCTTGTAGGCTTGAGGTAAGCCCACAGAAACAAAGAGAAATTAAAAGACTAAGAAAAATAAAGGACTAAAAAATGTAAAAAAAGGAAAAGAAACGGAAAAAAGCTATGAGTAAGCAAAAAGTAATAAAAATTACAGCAAGTCCTCCAGCCATTGGTTGAAATGATTCAAATGTTTCCTCTTCATTCTGAACCTTAAAAGTTTTAGCTCCTCCAGGAAAATGAACCTCCAGCCTTGAAAAGATGGTGTAATGTTTTCGAATATTTTGTTATTTCTGCTTATCCATATGGCCCATGCTCCAAGAATGATGATCTCCATGTAAAAAGGGTATTTTAGTTTGTCCTTTAGATCCTGGAATGCTTCCATAACTGACAGATTTGGTGTTCTAGTTGGACAAATGTAGTCCCAACATTGTTGCACAAATGGGCATCCCAAAAAAGGTGATGAAGTGTTTCTTCATGTTGACAATCATTCACTGCACAGTTGTATGCTTCCAGCACAAAATTCTTCCTTCTAAGTAGGTTTCTAGTGTTAACTCTGTCATGGAGTAGTTGCCAGAAGAAGACTTTATGTTTTGGCTGACATGAGCTTTGCCAGATCCAATTGAAATGGGGAGGTGTTTGCTTGTGACCTATTAATACCTTATATGCTTTGATGGAAGAGTATGTTTCCTTACCCCAGATATAACTCCTTGTATCTAGAGATTCCAGAAATTCAGATTGTCTCATAGAGATGCAAATGTCTTCCATTTCAAGGAATTCCTCATATGCCTCTGTTGTCAATGGTAAGAAGAAGAGGTCCTGAAGATACTCTGTCTGCAATACCTGTTGTATGTTCATCTGTGGGTTTCTCACAAAAGAGTACAGGTGGTGGAATTTGTGTTTGAGTACAGCCTGGTGCCAAAGATCATCCCAAAAATAAGCACTGATTCCATCTCCCACATTGCATCTAGCAATAGCTTTGTAATGATCCAGAAGTGCCAAGTTTGATTTCCACCAAAAAGAACCTACCATGTTGTCTCCTGGTAACTGCCCATCATTGTAGTAAGTTTCCCATATCAAGTTGACCCATGGTATATCATGTCTGTTGAAAAATTTATGCAAATTCTTCATTAGCAGTGTTTTGTTGTGAGTATATATATCCAATACTCCTAGACCTCCCTGATCTTTTGGTCTGCACACAGTAGTCCAAGCACTAGAGCAGGCCTGCGGTCCTCCATATCTAGGCCTCTCCAAAGATAGTGCCGTAGGTACTTTACAATCTGCTTTTTTATAGTGATTGGGATGTCCAGACATGTCATGAAGAACACAACCAAAGAAGTTAGCACTGACTTTACCAGCATCAATTTTCCAGCCTGTGTCATGAAGATGGATATTCCTGCCAACCTTTTAGCAATCCTGTTGACTAGAGGTAAACATTGCTCCACAGTGGGCTTGTAGATTCCTAATGGAAGCCCAAGGTAATTGAAAGGGAAGTGTCCTCTTGCACATTGGAGTGTGTTTGTGAATAGATCAACCCTGTCTTCATTAATGTTTAGAGGAACTAGAAAAGACTTCCCATAATTCACTTTGAGTCCTGTAGCTGAAGCCAAAGTGTTCAGTAAGGCTTTCAGACAGAAGAGTTGCCTAGTATCTGCCTGCATAATCACCAGAGTGTCATCTGCATATTGCACAATTGGGAAGTGTGGGCAGGAGTTCACTTGCAGTGGTGCAGATAGTAAGTTTATCCTCATTGCTCTGTTTAAGATAGATTGTAACAGATCTGCTGCTAGCACAAAAATTAGTGGGGAATAAGGATCTCCCTGTCTTACTCCCCTTTTGATGTAGAGTTTTTTCCCTAGTACTCCATTCAGAAGTACAGAAGATGTTGCTGTTGAAAATAGACTTTTCATCCAAGAGATCCACCTGTCACCAAAACCTTTGGCTTTAAAAATGTCCAATATTGCATCATGCTCAATTGTATCAAAAGCTTTCTCGAAGTCCAATTTAATAACTAAGATTTCCTCCCTGGATTTATGACATTGGTGGATATATTCATAAGCCCATCCTAGGCAGTCCTGAATCACTCTGTCTTTAAGGAAGCCATACTGGTTGATATGTACCATCTGCAGAATTACTCCTTGTAGCCTGTTTGCCAGAATCTTTGTAATGATCTTCAGAACCCCATTAAGCAGAGAAATGGGTCTAAAATCATTTGGAGTAAGTGGTACATCTTTTTTAGGAATAAGTGTGATGAAAGATGAGTTAATGCTCTCAAGGTTGACATTTCCAGCATGAAAGGCCATTATAAGTTCAATGACATCTAATTTTATTATATCCCAGCAATTCTTGAGAAACTCATTATTGAAACCATCAGGACCAGGAGATTTATCATTAGGCAAATTCTTGACCACATCCTCAATTTCCTCTATAGTAAAAGGTTTTTCCAAGTCAATGAAAAGTAATGGATCCACTGTATGTTCATACAATTCCTCAAGATTGAAGTGCATAGAATGCCCATTGGTCTGACCCAATCTGTTCTTAAAAGCTTCCCATAGAATTGCTGCCTTTCCTTCATGGTCAGTGACTTCAACTTGGTCCTTGTTTACCAGCATAGCAATTTGGTTATGTCTGTGATTGATTGAAGCTTTTTGTGAAAGAATTTGGTATTCTCATCTCCAAATTTGACCCCTTTAATTTTCGCTCTTTGCTTCCAGTATACTTTTTGATTGTTGAGTACTGTGAGTAATAAGTCCTTCATTATGTTTCTGCAGTTGGTTTCAAACAATGACAAAGCCCTGTATTCCTCAATGAAGTCCCAGAGGAAAATAATATCATTCAACTCTGCAATCTGCTTTTTGTGACATGATAATGATTTAGCCCAAAGTTTGAGAGCTCTTCTAACATTCTTGAACTTAGCATTAATCTTTTTTTCACAATCAGTGTGACCCACTGGGATGTTCCAAGCATCATGTACCACTTGTTTGAAAGAGCTGTGGCTGAGCCAGTAATTTTCAAACCTGAACACTCTGGATTTTGGAATTGATGTACCAATCTTTATCATACATGGAAGATGATCAGATATAGGTTTAGCCATGGGCAGAGCAGTAGTGTCTGGGTAGCTGGTCATCCAGGCAGCAGAAGTGAAAAACCAATCTAGCTTTTCTAATAGAGGGTTGTCTTGCATGTTACTCCAGCTAAATTGCCTTCCTTTGAGGGGTAGTTCAATTAAGCCCAATTCACTTATGGCTGCATTGAACATAAGCATTTCATTTACATGACCTCCAGGTTTATTTCTGTCTTCAGGTTTTCTAATGAAATTAAAATCACCCATGATAATCCAGTCCACATCACTGGGCATTTGTATATTTTCAAACCAATCAATGAACTCAATCTTTTCTTCATGATTGCAGGGGCCATAAATATTTGTGAGAATCCAAGACTTGGAGGACGTGTTGCAGGTGAACTGCAAGGATAGTGAAAATTTATTTTGTTACATCAACTCCCCAGTAAATAAACCATTCCAAGCAGTGAGGATGCCACCTGAAGCCCCAATGGAGGGTAAGTACTCAAATTTATTGAATCTCTGAGGGCAAAATTTATGAATATATGTTAAATCAAATATCTCTCTTTTTGGTTCTTGAAGACACACTATACCAGCTGCACTTTCTTCCAAATTTTGCTTAATAGCTAACCACTTTTCTGGAGAATTAATACCCCTCACGTTCCAGTTCAGTATATTCCAGGTTCTGTTGTTATTCATTTAAAACCAGACTTTTGTGCCCTTGAACACCTAGGTCCATCCCTAGATGTCTATCCCAAGTCAATTTCAAGTGATTCACAGCTGGAACAGTTGGCAAACAAGCAGACCCATCACTCAACTCTCTCCCATGGGATTTGGATCTGGTGGAAAGAAGATTTGAGTGGAAAGCAACTTGGGGAAGGCTAGAGATCAAGATTCATATGGTAGGAATGGAATATCTTGGCCTCAACACATGAGTAGGTTGTTCTCTCTCAGAAATAGGATGTTGGAAGTGTAGGTTTGTTCTGATGGCTCTCTCCATGAATGAAGAGGAGGTGGAGGGGTATATATAGCCTCCACACAAAATCTAACCATTACACACAATTTACCAAACTCGGTGGGACCGATTCAACAGAATCGGTCAGACCGATTTGATAAACCTAGTGACCGTTAGGATTTTCGGTGGGACCGACATGCAACTCGGTAGGACCGATATGGTTAGGGTTAGGGCATAACATAATCTCGGTGAGACCGATTACACAAACTCGGTGAGACCGATTTTGGTGATTAGCTAACCAAAGAGTTGGTCAGGCAAACTCGGTTGGACCGATTACACAAACTCGGTAGGACCGATTTTGGTAATGAGTTAACCAGGAAGTTTGCATTGTAATCTCGGTAGTACAGATTGCTCAAACTCGGTGAGACCGACTTTGGTAATGGACATACACAGAGAGATTACAATCCCATCTCGGTGAGACCGAGATCCCTATCGGTGAGATTGATTTGCCTAGGGTTTGTGGCAGTGGCTATGACATCTGAACTCGGTGGTGCCGGATAGAAAGAATCGGTGGGACTGATTTTGACTTTAGGTTTAGGTCATATGTTTGGAAGTGGGAAAGTAGTTGAGGGTTTTGGAGCATATCACTAAGCACCGTGGAGCAAGAAACTCATTAAGCAACACCTCATCCCTTCTTGATAGTATTGGCTTTTCCTATAGACTCAATGTGATCTTGGATCACTAAAATAGAAAATGAAGAGTCTTGAACTTGAAGCTTGAGCCAATCCTTTGTCCTTAGCATCTTGAAGGAGTTCCCACATCCTTTAGTCCATGCCACTCCATTGTTGAACTTATCTGAAACATACTAGATAAAAGTGTTAGTCCAACAAGAGATATGTTGACATTAATTACCAAAACCACCTAGGGAGCACTTGTGCTTTCACAACCACGTCATGGACGAGGACGAAGAACTGACGCGGAAGGACGCCAAGAAGGGTAGCAAAACTCTAACTGTTGCACATGCCACTGCTCAGAAGGCACCGCCAAGCAAAGCGCCTCGTGCCCCACCTGTGCCTGATGTGACTGTGCCCCAGGGGCAGGTTGACCCTTCTCGATCTGGCGTGATCCCGTCGTGACTGCGTCGACTGCTCTACTCTAGCATCGACTCCTCCGGCTCCAGCGTTGGCTTCTCCTCTCAATGTATTCAATCTGCAACATGTGCCAGAGGACCAAACTGGAGCCTGCAAAGAAGCGATGATACAGGTTGAGCTGATGACCCAGCGTCTAAAGGAGGTGCGCAATGCTAGCAAGGTGGCGTACAACGCTAGTGCAGCTCTCCAATCGAATGTCCGAGTAAGTTCCATCATAAGTTGATCTCCGATTGATTTTTCCTGCTTTTGGTATACCCACTGAGGATGTCTATCTTGTGGGGCACGCTGAGTGCACCCACAGGGTGTAGTCCAAGACTATCGTCGAATGTTAGTAATCGGTGGGACTCTTTGAACATGTTGTTCTTTCGAATTATTTTGTGTGTGTTAGCCGTCACTTGAATTAGGCTGACCGTTCCGAGTGGATACCATTCTAGTGGGGGCATGCTGAGTGCACCCACTGGGTGTAGTCCCCGAGACTGTCATTGATTACTTGTAATCGGTGGAAGTCTGATAGAATCATACAGGCAAGTCTCCTCTTTTTTCAGCTCATCAACATGAGTCACTCTCAAGTGGGGGCACGCTGAGTGCACCCACTGGGTGTAGTCCCTGAGAACACCGTCGACTGCGGGTAGTCGGTGGAAGTATAATAGAACTGGTATCTTCTCGGCTGACTGATTGGTTCACACTTGCGACTTGTCTTGAGAACATCTCAGGATCTGGTACTGACGAAGTCATGTACCTAGGGTAGGGTCATAGACCTGTCCTAAGTACCCTTCCCAAGGACACCCTTAGAAGAAACTGCATTCCAGTCGACCAAGAGGGACTTCACTCGACGGTCTCGAAGGACTCGACTATGAAGACTCACTCGACCATCAGGAGATCAAGAGCCACTCTGCATCCAAACGGTCTGTATTTAAGTAGTCTTTATGGCATTTAGGACACTTTATGTAAGGCGTTACCAGTAATGCCTAGCTTTATTGTACTTTAAACCCTGCATAACTGAGGGCCGGAGGGGTCTGGCAGACACTATATAAGCCACCCCCCTCCTCAGTGTAAAGGGTTTGCACCCCTGTAATCTATACACACATAATCCAGTCGACCGCCTCCGGGTTACTTCTTCCGGGAAGGGCCTGAACTCGTACATCTCTTGTCTTCACAACTGCTCCATAGCTAGGATCTTGCCTCTCCATACCTACCCCCCATTCTACTGTCAGACTTAGAACCACGACAGTTGGCGCCCGCCATGGGGCAAGTGTCTTAGCGATTTCTGGAGAAGTTGCAATTGTTCCGATTGTCTTCGTCATGGTTTCCGCTGGAGTTTTGGTCGAGGGTCGCGAGATCCGTCTCGGCGCGCTCACCTTCATCGCCGACGACTCCGCTTGGCTCCAGGAGGCTCCACTCGACATCGACGCGCTCCCCGTCCGTGGGGCGACGCACTTTCGGGCGTGTGTCCGCGGCGTTCTGCTGCGGCAGCCGTCGACTCCCTATCGGTCGATTCCCCTATAGTCCTCCCCCCCAGTCTCCCGCCAGCGCAAGCGCTCTGGTCGGTCGAGACTCCAACGGTGGGTAAGGCACGCGGTGGCCCGCCAGTCGGCCACCACCTAAGTCGCGGCAATCGAGCCCGACGAATCTCTCTACGGCCTGTTAGATTTGTCGACTGGCTCCGTAGAGACCGCATCCGAGTGCGACAGCAGCGATCCGGCGGCGGAGGTCTTGATGGTCAACGGGCCTCGTAGCCCTCCCGACTTCCCTCGCAACGACGGGGTGGACGGTGGAGGCGACCCCGCTCAGGTCCATGAGGAATATCAACCCGAGCCACTTAACTCCCTGCAAAGAGAAGAACCTCGCCGCAGGAACAAGGATGCCCTACATACTCCCATCGCAGGAGAAACCCCCGAGGCTCGTGCCTTGGAGGAGGCGCGTTTGGCCAACTTGGCCGAACACACTCGTCTGGAGAAACTCCAGCGAGCACTCGGCAGGCAGCGGCAGCGAGCAGTACCGACTCGGTCGACGTCAACTCTTCCCGCAGCCGACTCAGGTATATCGAACCCCGATTCAGAATTTAGCACCTGCAACCCATATAGCGGAGTCGATTCAGCCCTCTTAGTCGGAGGCTGGCAGAGGCTTGATGCAGATTAGAGATTTTCTCCGAGCAGCGGGTGATCAGAATTCAGCTGTGTCGCAGTCATGCAACAGGATTCACAGTCGATCCGTTGCTGCGAATACGGTTCAGTCAGCTCACAGCCCTAGACCGCCTCTGCGGCGTGAAGGGCGCGAGAATCGACGGGACCAATATGGTGACCGATACGATCGTGATGATAGGCGTCGAGTGCCCACTCCTCCCTCGAGGGGCGGGTCTTATGCTCATCGGCAGCAAGATGACAAGCGCCAGCTCAGTGTGGGACGAAGAGCTCCGGTCGACCCCAGGGATCCAGGCTTTGACGCGCGGTCCATCATCGTGCAAGGCTTGGTCGATCGAAACAGGGCTCATCGAGGTGGCCATGACTGAGATGCGCCCACTAGCAGCCGAAAGTGCATGTTTCGGTCCGGAATGTTTCAAGGGCTATCGAGCCGTGGTAATTCCCCAACTTCGGTTGGCGATCGAGTCGACAAGTTCACCGTGAGTCTAAGCACGAAACTTGACTTGAAGACTACCGAGTGGCGGTGCAGATTGGTGGCGGAAATGATAAAGTGGCTCTGAAGCATTTACCACTCATGTTGGAAGGTTCGCCGGCGTGGTTGAATCGCTTAACTCCTAGCAGCATTTACACTTGGGAAGATCTTTCCGAGTGTTCGTCGTAACATTTGAGGAACTTGCAAGCGTTTACCAGCTGGATTGACATGAGCTGCAAGTTTGTGTGCGTAAGTTTAATGAGACCTTAAGGGAGTATATTCAGAGATGGATCACTTTGCATCATACCGTGGAGAACGGTTCGATCATCAGGCGTCTGCGCCTTCAAGGATGGTGTTAAGAACAGAGAATTAAGTTTGAAGTTTGGTCGGACGGAGATATGACCCTGAGTCGGATGATGGAAATTGATACTGGCACGCCTAACGGCGAAGAGGAGGACCGACTCGAGTGGCAAGTACAAGCCGAGTCGATCGGAGAAAGGAAACTCGGTCGGAAGCGAACGGAAAGTCGAACCAGCGGCTCTCGGAGAGGCTCGCCGTGACTCGTGGCAAGTTCAAAGGAAAACCCAAAGGATCCCGGAACCCCAAGAAGGTGAAGGATAAAGAAGGAAATGACGTGATGGATCTGCCGTGTCACATCCACACGAAGAAAGACGAAGAGGGTAATTTCATTTACCCGAAGCATACCACTCGGCAGTGCAGGCTCCTGATCCAGCAGTTCCAAGGTAAACAGCCCAAGGACAAGGAAAAGGAGTCGGACAAAGACGAAGACAAGGAGGACAGTGAGGGAGGATATCCTCATGTTAACTCCACTCTGATGATCTTTGCGGATGTGGAAAGCAAGAGCCGACTGAAGGTTATCAACCGTGAGGTGAACATGGTCGCCCCGGCGATGCCCGGTTATCTGAGATGGTCCCAAACTCCCATTACATTTGACCAGTCTGATCACCCGACTCATATAGCCACCCCTGGGAGGCAAGCTTTGGTGGTCGACCCGGTCGTCGAAGGCACTCGACTGACGAAGGTGCTAATGGATGGTGGTAGTTGACTGAATTTATTGTATGCGGACACGCTGAAAGGAATGGGCATTCCGATGTCCCGACTGAGCACCAGCAACATGAGTTTTCATGGAGTTATACTTGGAAAGAAAGCTGAGTCACTCGGTCAGATAGCTCTGGACGTGGTGTTTGGTGACTCGAAGCATTTCCGCAAAGAGAAGCTGACGTTTGAAGTTGTAGACTTTCAGAGCACTTACTACGCTATTTTGGGGAGACCAGCTTACGCACAGTTCATGGCTCGACCATGTTACGTGTACCTCAAGCTGAAGATGCCCGGCCCCAAAGGTGTGATCACTATCACTGGTGATCGGAAAAAAGCAGAAGAGTGTTTCCAGAAAGGCTCGAAAATTGCCGACTCCCAGGTGATAACAGTCGAGCTAGAGGGATATAAGAAAAATGCAGATCCGAGTGATTTGTTGCGGGCTAAGAAGCCTGCCACCGAATTAGCGTTTCAGTCGTCCGGTGAGACAAAGCCCGTCCACATTCACCCGACCGATCCCAATGCAGCTCCGACCCATATCTCCACAACACTCGACCCTAAATAGGAAGAAGCGCTCATCCAGTTCCTCCGTGAGAAGCGGGACATCTTTGCATGGAAGCTCACGACATGCCGGTGTTCAAGTGGTGGCTGAGCATCGCCTTAGAGTCAATTCAACAGCAAAACCAGTCAAAGAACATCTTCGACGATCCACCGTCCAGAAGAGAAAAGCCATTGGTGAGGAGGTGGCTCGACTATTGGCGGCAGGATTTATCTGAGAGATATATCACTCCGAGTGGCTCACCAATGTCGTCATGGTTCCTAAGAAGGACAAGTCACTCCGCATGTGCATTGATTTCAAACACATCAATCGGGCCTGCCCGAGAGATCATTTTCCTCTCCCTCGCATCGATCAAATTGTTGACTCAACTGCGGGATGCGAGAGATTGTCTTTTCTAGACGCTTATTCCGGGTACCATTAGATCCGTCTGTACGGACCCGATGAGATAAAAACAGCTTTCATCACTCCATTCGGGTGCTTCTACTATATCACCATGCCATTCAGCCTCAAGAATGCCGGAGCCACGTTCATGCGAATGATTCAGAAGTGTTTGCTCACTCAAATCAGTCAGAATGTGGAAGCATACATGGATGATATCGTGGTCAAGTCGCGAAAGGGTTCCGACCTGCTGACTGACCTCGCCGAAACATTTGCCAACCTCAGGAGGTATGGTATCAAGCTCAATCCATCAAAGTGCACATTCGAGTTCCCGTGGCAAGTTACTCGGTTTTCGTTTCGAACGAGGAATCGACGCTAACCCGAAAAAAGTCGGCACTATACTCCAATGAAACGCCCTGTGGGTGCACGATGTCGAAACTTCTTATGGATGATTGGCCGCATTAAGTCGATTCATCTCACGACTCGGTGAAAAGGCATTGCCTCTTTACCGATCGATGAAGAAGGCGCAAGTTCGAGTGGACTCGAAGTCGATGCAGCGCTTGCCGAGCTAAAAGCTCTACTTCCACCCAGCCGGTGCTTGCTGCTCCAATCAAGAAAGAGCCTCTGTTGCTTTATATTGCAGCCACGGACAAGTCGTCAAGACAAGATTTACGGTCGAGCGGGAAGAAGAAGGAAAGCCTTCAAAGTTCAATACCAAAGGTACTATCTCGTCTGAAGTTTTGACTCCATCAAAGCAAAGAGATCCTCATTATCAGAAGCTTGTGTATGGGATCTACATGACCACGAAGAAGGTTGCTCATTACTTCTCTGATCATTCTATTACAGTCATTAGCGACGCTCCACTTTCAGAGATTCTGCACAACAGAGATGCAACTGGTCGAGTGGCGAAATGGGTAATTGAACTCCTTCCCCTTGATATCAAGTTTGAGGAAAAGAAAGCCATTAAGTCCCAAGCAATAGCAGATTTCCTTGCCGAGTGGATTGAACAACAGCAGCCGACTCAAGTTCACTCGGGGCATTGGACCATGTTCTTTGATGGCTCTAAGATGTTAAATGGTTCCGGTGCTGGGGTTGTCCTGGTTTCCCCCAGAGGAGATAAGCTCAGATATGTGCTCCAGATTCACTTTGATTCCTCCAACAATGAGGCAGAATACGAGGCCCTTTTGTATGGGTTGCGCATGGCCATTTCACTCGGCGTCCGTCGCCTTATAGTTTATGGCGACTCAGATTTGGTGGTCAACCAAGTGATGAAGGAGTGGGACGTTAGAAGCCCAGCCATGACTGGATACTGCAATGCAGTGAGGAAGCTGGAAAAGAAGTTTGAGGGGTTAGAGCTCCATCATATATCCCGACTGAAGAATCAAGCGGCTGATGATTTGGCGAAGATAGGTTCCAAAAGAGAAGCCATTCCTAGCGATGTGTTTTTGGAGCATATCCATACTCCATCAGTCAAAGAAAATCCTTTCACCGAAGAAGCTCCGCAGCCCAAGAGTGCCACAGACCCGACTGAGGTTGAGGTCCCAGCAGTGGTCGACTTGGTCATGGAGGCTTTAGTGATCACTCCCGACTGGACAGTTCCATACATCGCATATATCCTGAGAAAAGAGCTCCCGGAGGACGAGGAAGAGGCTCGACAGATCGTCTGTCGATCCAAGGCCTTTACTGTGATCAAAGGACAGTTGTACAGAGAGAGCGCGACTGGAGTTGGTCAGAAGTGCATAACGCCAGAAGAAGGTCGAATAATCCTTGATGACGTCCACTCGGGGACCTGTGGCCATCATGCGTCCTCTCGGACCATTGTGGCCAAAGCATACCGAGCAGGATTTTATTGGCCAAGGGCGAATGAAATGGCAAAAGAAATAGTCGACAAGTGTGAAGGATGCCAATTTTACTCCAACATGTCATACAAGCTTGCATCAGCTCTGAAGACCATTCCACTCGTTTGGCCCTTCGCAGTATGGGGTTTGGATATGGTTGGTCCTTTGAGAACAGGATGAAGCGGTTTCACACATGTACTGGTAGCAGTCGACAAGTTCACCAAGTGGATTGAGGCTAAGCCCATTAAGAACCTTGACGCCGGTACTGCTGTCAGCTTCATCAGAGAACTGATATTCAGATATGGAGTCCCACACAGCATCATCACTGACAATGGATCAAACTTCGACTTGGAGGAATTCAGAGCGTTCTGCACATCTCAAGGCACACGAGTCGACTACGCTTCAGTCGCCCATCCCCAGTCGAATGGAGAAGCGGAGCGGGCCAACGACTTGATCCTCAAAGGGTTGAAACCCCGACTGATGCGTGACCTTAAGCATGCGGCTGGAGCATGGGTCGATGAACTCCCCTCAGTGCTCTGGGGTCTAAGGACCACGCCTAACCGGTCGACTGGAAGAACTCCATTCTTCTTGGTCTATGGAGCTGAGGCGGTCTTACCAAGTGATCTACTCCACAACGCCCCTCGAGCTGAGCTCTACTCCAAGTGAAGCGAGAACAAGCGGCAGGATGCAGTCGACCTCCTAGAAGAAGAAAGGGAGATGGCTCTGATCCGATCGACCATCTACCAACAAGACTTGCGTCGCTTCCACGCCAAAAACGTGAAGAGTCGAGCCTTCCAGGAAGGAGATTTGGTTCTCCGAGTGGATCAGCAGAAACCACACAAGCTTGCTCCCTCTTGGGAAGGACCCTTCATCGTTACCAAGGTTCTCCACAACGGGGCGTACCGTCTCTACAATGTCGAGCACAAAATCGACGAGCCCCGAGCTTGGAACGCGGAGCTACTCCGCCCATTTTACACTTAAGTTTTCACTCGGATGAGTTGTAATAAAAGTACTTCTGTAGTTCATGTTTTGCAAGATAATAGTGTCATAATTTCCCCAATGATTTTTGTCACTTTTATTTGTTCAGTAAAATTTCCCCCTCAGTGGGTGGCTTAGCTGCGAATCCATTTCGCCTAAGTTTGTAAAAAAAATCCTTACCGAGTGGTGAGCCAGCCTCCCACTCGGGGGCTTAGCTGCGAATCCGTTTCGCCTAAGTTTCAATAAAATCCTACCGAGTGGTGAGCCAGCCTCCCACTCGGGGGCTTAGCTGCGAATCCGTTTCGCCTAAGTTTCAATAAAATCCTACTGAGTGGTGAGCCAGACTCCCACTCGGGGGCTTAGCTGCAGTCCAAGTACTCGCCTAAGTTTCAATAAAATCCTACTGAGTGGTGAGCCAGACTCCCGGTCGGGGGCTTAGCTGCAGTCCAAGTACTCGCCTAAGTTTCAATAAATTCCTACCGAGTGGTGATCCAGACTCCCGCTCAGGGGCTTAGCTGCAGGTCAAGTACTCGCCTAAGTTTCAATAAATTCCTACCGAGTGGTGATCCAGACTCCCACTCGGAGGCTTAGCTGCAGTCCAAGTACTCGCCTAAGTTCAAATTCAACGTGCGCTCCGCAAGGGGGACGAGGTGCAGGTCGACTGCGACCCTCTCCTCCGAGCTACGCCACAAGTACTGAAAGTGCGTTATATCGACTAGAGGGGGGGTGAATAGGCGATTTTTATGAATTCTTCACTGAGGAATTTGCTGGTGAGGAAATTCCTTAGCGAAGAACCACTTGCATCGGAATAAGTACTCAGAAGTAAGCATAACAGAATACAAGCATGGTCATCATGATGAAATGAAGACAAGCACAGAGTACTGAAAGCGTAATCACAGGATAACACAAGATGAAGACAAACAGACTGAAGAAATTGAGCTGAGGAAATTGAGAAAGTCTTCAATCAAAGTCTTCAAGCACAGATATGAACAAACACTCAACACAGTAATGAGGAAATGAAAGGGTTGAGGAAATAGAACCAGTTAGTTGGTGAAGACAATGATTTGGTAAACCAGTTCCAACTGCTGTCTCAGTTGTATGTCTGGTTGGAGCGGCCGAGTATTTAAACTCGAGGACATGCAGTCCGGACACCCAACATCGAGCCGCAACTCAGACACCCATCCTCACCGTATTCTCCTTGAACTAAGACCACGCAGGCCTTGTCTAATCACTCGTGGTAAGTCTTGGTGAATTCCAAACCTTCACAGACTTGGTCACTCGGCGATCCACAATTCCTCTTGATGCTCTAGACCTTGACGCCTAACCGTCGGAAGAAGCACAGTCTTCAAAGGTAACAAGCGTCGGATCCACGCAAGATCAATTTCTTCAGTGATGCTCAATCACTTTGGGTTTGTGGGGGTTTGGTTTTGGGATTTTCCTCACTTGATGATTTTCGCTCAAAGTCCTCGGAGGGTGGGTTGCTCTCAAATGACAAGTGTCAAGTTCTCTCGGAGCAGCCAACCAACTAGTGGTTGTAGGGGGCGGCTTTTATAGCCTAGGGAGCAGCCCGACATGATAAGACATAAATGCCCTTCAATGATATGACCGTTAGGTGGATAGGATATTTTGGGACAGGTGGCGGCAAGAAGACAAAGAACGGTCGGAAATTTGACTCTCAAATTCCTCGGGGCTATCATGTTCCTCCTCATGTAGGCAATTCGCCTTTGGCGAATTCCTAACTCCTCGATCGAGCAAAGTCCTCATTGACTGTAAGAACTGCGTCTCGCTACTTAAGAAATTGGTGAATCTGTATGAGATTTCCAATGGCTTCACTCGAAGGGATTGGTAGGTGTAGGATCTTGAGTTGAGCATCACTTGGAAATTTTTCCTTAGTATTTCCTCGACCCCCTTTAACAGTACGGTGTTTCCTATGAGTCAAGAAAGAGAAAATCAAACTACGAAAACAAAAGTCTTCACGCTTCATGTTCCTCAAATGAATATCAAGTCTTCAAGGTCACACCAATTTCTTCACTTTCAAAGTCTTCGAAAGTCTTCGAATATCAAAGTCTTGATCGAAGAACTTCATTTTAGGGTCGACTTTCTCTCAGAAAGATCAAACTCCTCATAGACTTATAGACCTGTGTACACTCACAAACGCATCAGTCCCTTAACCTATAAGTCTTCAATACACCAAAATCACTAAGGGGCACTAGATGCACTTACAAGTACAACGTGCGCTCCGCAAGGAGGATGAGGTGCAGGTCGACTGCGACCCCCTCCTCCGAGCTACGCCACAAGTACAACATGCGCTCCACAAGGAAGACGAGGTGCAGGTCGACTGCGACCCTCTCCTCCGAGCTACGCCACAAGTACAACATGCGCTCCGAGGACGAGGTGCAGGTCGGCTGCGACCTTCTCCTTCGAGCTACGCCATAAGTACAATGTGATAATCCTACCGAGTGGAGAGCACACCTCCCACTCGGGGGCTTAGCTGTAGCCCAGTGCTCGCCTAAGTTTTGAAAATCCTACCGAGTGGAGAGCAGACCTCCCACTCGAAGGCTTAGCTGCAGCCTAGTGCTCGCCTAAGTTTTGAAAATCCTACCGGGTGGAGAGCAGACCTCCCACTCGGAGGCTTAGCTGCAGCCCAGTGCTCGCCTAAGTTATAAAACTCCTACCGAGTGGAGAGCAGACCTCCCACTGGGAGACTTAGCTACATCCCAGTGCTCGCCTAAGTTATAAAAATCCTACCGAGTGGAGAGCAGACCTCCCACTCGGAGGCTTAGCTGCAGCCCAGTGCTCGCCTAAGTTATGAAAATCCTACCAAGTGGAGAGCAAACCTCACACTCGGGGGCTTAGCTGCAGCCCAGTGTCTGCCTAAGTGAAGTAGGGAACAAGTCGATTGCAATAAGCGCCTCGCTTTAACCTGCAAAAGACATCTCAAACCAAATGCAAACATATTCAAACGTCGAATCCAAGTTCGGATAAATACCTAACGGAACCGAAAGTGCTCAAGCACTAAGCCTGTTAAGGTTTGTCGGTTACAAAAATCACTCGGCATACCGAGGCGAATTTAAAGTGTCGAGCTCAAGAAGTTTTTTACCCCTCCTGTGGAGGGCTGGAAGGTGCAACAAATTCGTCAAGGTCGATTCCATCAGAAATCCGAGTGGCAGCGGCGATGAAGGTCTCCATGAAAGACCGGAAGTCGTGCTTCTTGGTGTTAGCCACCTGAAGAGCCGCCAACTTGTCTTCTCGTGCATATTTGCAATGGACTCGGGCCAGAGATAGAGCAACATCTGCTCCACACCTGGCAGAAGACTTCTTCCACTCTTGCACTCAGCCTGGGACTGTGTTCAGTCGAGTCATCAGGGACTCGAGGTCATTCTGGAGCGTCTCCTTGGGCCAGAGCGTGGCGTCGATGCGGGAAGTGGCGACCTTCAGCCTTGCGAGATCGTCAACGACGGCAGCAACACGAGATTCGAGTCGGAGTACGTTCATGGCGACTTCATCATTCACCGGAGAGTTGATGGGGTCCAGGTTAGGCTCAAGTCGACCAGTCTCCTCTTCAAAGTTTTGGCAAAATTCTGCAAGCACAACCACCGAGTCAAGACAACAGTCGAATGGAGAGATCACAGTTGAAATACCTGTTTGCTACAAAAGATTACCTTCAAGCATGAGGAATAGCTTCTTGGCGAGTCCGTCCAGATAAGCCTCCAGATCGTTCTTCTTCCCCACCAACTCACTGGCCTTGTCACTCAGGGCAATTTTATCACTTTTCAGTCGACTGACCTCCTTGTTGGCAACGTCAAGAGCAGCTTTCAGATTGGTGTTCTCTTCTTCAAGCTTGGTGACTGAAGCTAACTTCTTGTCTGCGAGCTTAGTCTTCTCTAAAGCTATTTTTTTGCATCTCAGCCAACTCAAGGTCTTTCTTCTTCTGGGCCTCCTTCACTTTGCCTGCAAAGATACAACAAGGTCAGACTTTGAAACAAATGAGGGGAAAAGGCAGTCGTCGAAGCCTCACCAAACATACCTTTAGCTTCCTCCTTCGCCTTCGATAAATTCTCCTGGGCCAGCTTCAGATCGAGCTCGAGCTGGATGTGTTTGTTCTCCAACTCAGTGTAACAAGCCGCGAGGTCGCAGGATTTCTACGAAGACCAATCGACAAAATGTCAAAGACAATTCACTTTCGAGTGACTAAGGAAAAACCATATGTTTCTAAGACTACGGTCGAATACAAATATTCGACCATAGTCTCGGGGACTACACCCAGTGGGTGCACTCAGTGTGCCCCCACTAGTTCTATCAAGTCAGAGTCGACCAGTCGACCAACAAAAAAAACACAGGAGATGCTCTTCAAACTGTAGTCCACTGCCAGCAGTCGACCACAGTCTCGGGTACTACACCCAGTGGGTGCACTCAGCATGCCCCCACCGGTTTGGGAAACCCATTCGACTGAGTCGAATGAAGGAAAAACTTAACTTATAAAGCCTATGGTCGACTGCCAGCAGTCCACCATAGCCTCGGGGACTATACCCAGTGGGTGCACTCAGCGTGCCCCCACTAAACCGGATTTTCAATTAACACACCCAGTGGGTGTAGGACAATCACTATGGATTTCAGAATGAAGAATTTTCAAATATCATATCCTAACAGAACAAGCGATGACCGACTGACCTGAACGTTACTCTGAAGAGCTGAGCTGGCGTCATAGGCAGCCTGGCTTGCTTCTCGGATGGCCTCCACTTGCTCCATCATGACTCCCGCCTGGCGTATTGCTTCTTTCGTAGCACTGGCTTGGTCTTCTGGGACGAAGTAGGTCGAGAAAAGTGACGGTTGGGCAGCGCTCGACGAAGAGGGGCGAGCACTCGTCAACGGTACCGCAAAAGACACGGTAGGCCGAGTGATGTTCTCTCCCTCCGCGACCAGTGTCTCGGAGGCTGGCACACCCTGAGTCACCTTGCCAGCAGACGCTTTCCTGTTCCTCCTTGGCCTCAGTGGTTCTTCATCGTCGTCGTCAGGAAGGATAATATCGACATTGGACGGAGCTATAAACAAGAATCAAAATCAGAGGCAAAGAGCCAATCGACTGAAGACAGGATTATGAAAGCCATACCAGGTTTTGAGGTAGCAGTGTCTTTCATCTCATGATCGTCAGCCCTGGCCGAGGTATCAGAAGTAGCAGCACTGCAATTCCAAAAATCAGTCGGTTAACTCATGAGTCGATCAAAAATAAACTCATGTAGAGCAAGAAGACTCAAGTAGCATTATTACCCTAATATGGTGGGAATCGCCACCTTCATCTTCGGCAAGACCTTCGCGGGCTTCGATGGCGCCATTCGAGATTGCTTTGGAGCCTTCTCAGTCAGCGCCGGAGAAGTGGTCTGAGGGCGCTTAGTCGACTGCGCGACAGTCGCGACCCCCTTACCACGTTCGGTAGAAGGGTCATGGATGAGCTTCGAACGTCTTTCCGAGCGAGGAGGTGCAACTTCCTCCTCCTCCTCTTCTTCTTCCTTCTCACCAGAGTCATCATCATCATCATCATCAACGGCATCCGAGTCCCACTCCTCATGGCTTTCGCCCCCACTTCCTTCCTCCTCTTCAGTCGGCGTCTGTGCTCCATTGGGCATCGAGTATAGTTTGGTGGTGGCCTGACAGACAGCAAAATAAAGTTCAATCGACCAATTTGCAGCAAAAGCAGAATAAGTATGGCAAGATTACAATTGGGGATGAAGTGGGCATACCGTGTCTGGAGTGTAAGAATGGTCGAGTGGCGGAATCCTCCTGGCTCCTCGAGGGTTGTCTTTATTCCCTGTGATCGCGGCCATCCACCTCTCCAGTGTGGCGTCGTCGACTGCTTCTGGATGGACCCGAGTTTCATCCTCGGTTCCACAGTACAGCCACATACAATGGCCTCGGTACTGAAGTGGTTGGATGCGCCGCCTAAGGAAGACCTCCAGAAGGTCCATACCCGTCACTCCTTCCCGAACTAGCTGGACTACACGCTCCATCAACATCTTAACTTGGGCTTTCTCCTCAGGGAGCACCTTCAGAGAAGAGGGCTTGTTCACTCGGTGCATGGAGAATGGAGGGAGACCAGTCGACTGCCCCAGCGTCAACTCGTCTTGACAGTAGAACCAAGTCGACTGCCACCCTCTGACCGACTCAGGAAGAGTCATGGCCGGAAAAGTACTCTTGCTCCTCATTTGAATCCCAAGACCCCCGCACATCTGAATAACCTTAGTCCTATCGTCATCTGGATTTGCCTTTTTTACTGTCTGTGAGCGACAAGTGAATATGTGCTTAAACAGACCCAAGTGCGGTTGGCAGCCCAGGAAGTTCTCGCACATGGACACGAAGGCAGCAAGGTAGGCGATGGAATTTGGATTGAAATGGTGGAGTTGCGCCCCAAAGAAATTCAAGAAACCACAGAAGAAAACACTCGGAGGGAGGGAGAACCCGCGGTCGACGTGGGTAGCCAGAAGAACACACTCACCCTCCTGCGGCTGTGGTTGCCACTCGTTCCCCGGGAGCCTCACGACCGTGGGGATCAAACCCTCGTTGGCCATCTCAGTGAGATCCTTCTCGGTGATGGTCGAGCGGATCCAATCCCCTTGAACCCAACCGTGCGGTAGGCGGGACCTTGATGAGGATCCGCCCCGACTGGTCACTCTCCCTTTCGCCTTCCCCATCGCCGTCGCCTTCTTCGCGCGCTCCAGAGCCGCCGTCTTCTCCTTCACCATTGTTTCCACTGAAGCGTACGTGGAGTGGTTGGGCGGAGGCGAGAGCAGGCGCTGTGGGCGGAGCCGGAGAGGACAGAAGGGGAAGTGGGGAGGTACTGTTCAAAAACCCTCGCCGGGCGCATTTTATAAGGGCGCTTCCGAGTGGATGACAAGTGGGCCCAAGCAATCCAATCACATCCCTGAACAGTCGCGCGTACACGATACGTGGCGAAAAAGGCGGTGCGGGAATTGAGGCGTCTATGCCCTATCCCATCCGAGCGCCACGGTCCGCCCTGCTTCGCGCGCTTCCCAAAATTCGGATCCCACAAAATCCGCTAACAGCAGATCAATCTGTCAGACGAGAGATTTCCTGCGACCTGTCGCTCGGAAATTACTAAGTTCAAAAGTTCACTCGACGAGAGAAAAGAATGGATCAAGGCGACTGAAAGAAAAGTTGCTGCAGTCAACAAAAAGATTATTGGTCCAAGATGATACATATTCAGAACATAAAAGTGAGTCGGAAACATCATCAACTCCTTCTTTACTTAAGCTTCAATCCATTCGGGGGCTAATGACGAAGTCATGTACCTAGGGTAGGGTCATAGACCTGTCCTAAGTACCCTTCCCAAGGACACCCTCAGAAGAAACTGCATTCCAGTCGACCAAGAGGGACTTCACTCGACGGTCTCGAAGGACTCGACTATGAAGACTCACTCGACCATCAGGAGATCAAGAGCCACTCTGCATCCAAACGATCTGTATTTAAGTAGTCTTTATGGCATTTAGGACACTTTATGTAAGGCGTTACCAGTAACACCTAGCTTTAATGTACTTTAAACCCTGTATAACTGAGGGCCGGAGGGGTCTGGCAGACACTATATAAGCCACCCCCTCCTCAGTGTAAAGGGTTCGCACCCCTGTAATCTATACACACATAATCCAGTCGACCGCCTCCGGGCTCCGAGACGTAGGGCTGTTACTTCTTCCGAGAAGGGCCTGAACTCGTACATCTCTTGTCTTCACAACTGCTCCATAGCTAGGATCTTGCCTCTCCATACCTACCCCCCATTCTACTGTCAGACTTAGAACCACGACAGGTACTGATCGAGCTTATTCCTTCCTGACTCGGAGGTCGGAGGGTACCTTAGGATTTGTTACTGGTCAAGCTTGTTCCTCCCTGACTCGGAGGTCAGGTGGTACCTTAGGATTTGATATTGGTCAAGCTTGTTCCAGGAGTGTTGTTCCAACTTGTTCCTTCCAGGAGTGCTAGTCTAAATTGTTCCTTCTGGGAGTTCTGATCTAACTTGTTCCTTCAAGGAGTTCTCCTCTTCATACACTGGTTGCACTTTTATCGTGGATTGACTCGTTTCTTCTTCTTTTGTGTCAGAAAACTTGTGAGCTCGGGGCCCAGTATGCATCACCGGAGAAGGAGACGAACCAACTCAAGTGGATCTAGAGGTGGAGAAGAGGAACATGGCCCGCGCATAGGCAGAAGTAAAGACCATGGGCGGTACGTTTCAGCAATCGAGTGTTCTGCTTTCACTTTTCCCCTTCTTTGAACCGAGTGCTTCACTCGAATAGATGTGTGTAGTGAAAACCATCAACTCCAATTGTGGTTCAGGACTTCTATTTCTTTAGAAACTATGAAGTAGACACTCGTCGACAAGGACAATGAGCTGGCAGGAGCACAGAAGGTGGCGAAGGAGAAGACTAAGGCCGCCGAAGAAAAGCTGGCCTCAGTTGAGAAACTTGAGGAAGAGAACAAGGCACCAAGGGCAGCTGCTGAGGAGGCAAAAGTGGAGATTGCTGAGCTCAAGAAGCGACAAGCCGAATGGGACGACAAGCTCAAGACCCAGGTGAGTGCCTTCGAGCAAGAGAAGAACTCTCTGGGCGAGAAGATCGTTGAGCTTACTCAGAAGAGGGATTCTCTAGAGCAATACATAGAAGACTTCATGGAGGAGGTGTACACCAAGCTTGTAGGTATATCCGAGTGAACTTTACTTCTGGGTGAACTCTCTCTTATCCCGGAGTGAATTTTGGACATACTGATTCGGGTCTTGCTTAGGTTTGCAGAATACTGTCGCGACTTCGAGCTAGAAACTGATAGCATCAAGAGGGACTTGAACCCTACTAGGTCACTCGTCAGGGACAAAGCGGCTTTGGGCATCATGAGGCTCGAAGCTCGCCTCAATGATGCTCTGGGGTACATCATCCGCCCGTGAGGCGTGATGGGGAGGATCAATAAGGAGTTGTGGTCAAAAGACACTCTACAGAATGACCTGGAGACGATGATGGCCCGTCTCAATGAAATCCCTCGCCGAGTGCAAGCATGGAAGAAGTCTACCACCCGCTGTGGAGCTGGCGTGGCGATCTCCCTTGTCCGAGTCCATTGCAAAGAGGCCAAGGAGGAAAAACTAAAGTCTCTCCAGGTTGCCGACATGAAGAAGCTCAAGTTTGAGGACTACATGGAGACGTTCATCAAGGCAGCCACTCGGATTGAAGATGGCATCGACTTGGACATCTTCGTGGAGCCGGCCAGCCCCTCTGATGCATAAGATAAACATTAAGCTTTACCATTTGCCTTGGTATGCTAAGTGAACTTGTATCCGTTTAACTCTTTTGAGCTCCGGCCCCGAGTACTCGCACTTGCTTTTGAACTTCTGGAGTTACCCGATTGCTTTCCTTTGAGTTTTTCGAATGTCTGAAACTTTAGGCAAAAACTGGTTCGCAGCTAAGTCCCTGAGTGAGAGGAACACTCGTCGCTCGGAGCAGTTTTTCAACTTAGGTGAAAGCTAGTTCGAAGCTAAGCCCCCTGAGTGAGAGGAACGGTCGTCACTCGGAGTAGATTTTTAACTTAGGCAAAAACTAGTCGCAGCTAAACCCCCGAGTGAGAGGAATGCTTGTCACTCAAAGTAGTTTTTTAACTTAGGAGAAAGCTTCGTAGCTAAGCCCCCGAGTAAGAGGAACGCTCGTCACCCAGAGTAAATTTTTAAACTTAGGCAAAAACTGGTTCGCAGCTAAGCCCCCGAGTGAGAGGAACGCTCGTCACTCGGAGTAGTTTTTTTTAACTTAGGTGAAAGCTGGATCGCAGCTAAGCCCCCGAGTGAGAGGAACGCTCGTCACTCGGAGTAGATTTTTAAGTTAGGCGAAAGTTGGTTCGCAACTAAGTCCTCGAGTGAGAGGAACGCTCGTCGCTCGGAGTAGTTTTTTGACTTAGGCGAAAGCCGGTTTACAGCTAAGCCCCCGAGTGAGAGCAACACTGATCACTCTGAGTAGTTTTTGAACTTAGGCGAAAGCTGGTTCGCAACTAAGCCGACCCACAGGGGGTTTTGAGTTGGTAAACACATACAAGTGAACCCAATGAAGTACTGAAAAAGTCATGCTTTTTATTTATCAAATATCACTCATATTACATCTTGGCATCTCAACATCAGGTATAGAATCGCAGAAGTAGGTCGGCATTCCAAGCGCGAGGCTCGTCAACTTTCTTCTTGAGGTTGTAAAGATGGTAGGCTCCATTATGAATAACTTTGGAAACAATGAAAGGACCTTCCCACGCAGGAGAAAGCTTATGCGGCCTCTACTG
The DNA here is from genome assembly GCA_021437245.1 of Aegilops speltoides. Taxonomy (NCBI): domain Eukaryota; kingdom Viridiplantae; phylum Streptophyta; class Magnoliopsida; order Poales; family Poaceae; genus Aegilops; species Aegilops speltoides. The sequence goes on from CM038143.1 coordinate 358,280,083, forward strand.
ATTCACTCGGAGCACAAGGTCTCCCTCCTGAAAGGCGCGACCTCTGATGCGTCTGTCAAGAAAATGTTGCAGGTATTGCTAGTACGTGGCAGACCGAATAAGGGCCATCTCCTTCTCCTCCTCAAGGAGATCAACGACGTCCTGTCATGCTTGTTCAACTTCAGCTTCAGAGTATAGATCCACTCAAGGGGAATTGTGGAGGAGATCACTCGACAAAACAACCTCGGCTCCATACACCATGAAGAAGGGAGTACGATTGGTAGACCAGTTGGGGGTCGTCCTTAGGCCCCACAGAACTGATGGTAGCTCGATGACCCAGGCTCTGGCTGCATGTTCCAAATCGAGCATGAGGTGTGGCTTCAACCCTTGAAGAATCAGGTCGTTCACTCTCTCAACCTAACAATTCGACTGTGGGTGTGCGACACATGCATAATCTATCCAAGTGCCTTGGGTGGCGCAGAACGCTCCAAACTCTTCTGAGTCAAAGTTCGAGCCATTATCGATAATGATGCTGTGGGTGTCTCCGTATCTGAAGACCAACACTTCCATAAACTTGATGGTTGTCCGAGAATCAAGCTTCTTGATGGGGTTGGCTCTGATCCACTTGGTGAACTTGTCGACCGCAACAAGCAAATAAGGGAACCCACTTGCCCATATCCTGAGGGGCCCCACTATGTCGAGTCCCCAAACTACAAACGGCCAGACGAGTGGGATAGTCTTCAAAGCAGACGACAAGTTTGCATAGAACATACAACCGGTGCAATGCTGGACTATCTCTTGGGCAGCTTCATTGGCGTGCGGCCAGTAAAAACCCACTCGGAAAGCTTTAGCCACGATTGTCCGAGAGGACGCGTGGTGCCCACAAGTTCCTGAGTGAATTTCTCCCCGGATCAATCGACCTTCTGCTACCTCTTGAGCACTGCGTTGGTTTTCCCTTGAAGAGGAAAGGGTAATGCAGCAAAGTTGCATAAGTATTTTCCTCAGTTTTTGAGAACCAAGGTATCAATCCAGTAGGAAGCTCCACGCAAGTCCCTCGTACCTACACAAACAAACAAGAACCTCGCAAACAATGCGATAAAGGGGTTGTCAATCCCTTCACGGCCACTTGCGAAAGTGAGATCTGATAGAGATAATAAGATAAGATAAATATTTTTGGTATTTTTATGATATAGATTGGAAAGTAAAGATTGCAAAATAAGTAGATCGGAAACTTATATGATAGAAAGTAGACCCGGGGGCCATAGGTTTCACTAGTAGCTTCTCTCAAGATAGCATATGTATTACGGTGGGTGAACAAATTAATGTCGAGCAATTGATAGAAAAGTGCATAGTTATGAGAATATATAGGCATGATCATGTATATAGGCATCACGTCCGCAACAAGTAGACCGACTCCTGCCTGCATCTACTACTATTACTCCACACATCGACCACTATCCAGCATGCATCTAGAGTATTAAGTTCATAAGAACAGAGTAACACATTAGGCAAGATGATATGATGTAGAGGGATAAACTCAAGCAATATGATATAAAACCCATCTTTTTATCCTTGATGGCAACAATACAATACGTGCCTTGCTGCCCCTGCTGTTACTGGGAAAGGACACCGCAAGATTGAACCCAAAGCTAAGCACTTCTCCCATTGCAAGAAAGATCAATCTAGTAGGCCAAACCAAACTGATAATTCGAAGAGACTTGCAAAGATAACCAATCATACATAAAAGATTTTAGAGGAGATTCAAATATTTCTCATAGATAAACTCGATCATAAACCCACAATTCATTGGATCTCAACAAACACACCGCAAAAAGAGTTACATTGAATAGATCTCCAAGAAGATCGAGGAGAACTTTGTGTTGAGATTCAAAGAGAGAGAAGAAGCCATCTAGCTAATAACTATGGACCCGAAGGTCTGTGGTAAACTACTCACAACTCATCGGAGAGGCTATGGTGTTGATGTAGAAGCCCTCCGTGATCGATTCCCCCTCTAGCGGAGCACCGGAAAAGGCCCCAAGATGGGATCTCACGGGTACAGAAGCTTGCGGCTGTGGAAATAGGGTTTCGTGGTGCTCCTCGGCGTTTCCAGGGTATGCAAGTATATTTAGGCAAAGGAGGTCGGTTAGGGGAGCCACGAGGGGCCCATGAGGGTGGGGGGCGCCCCACCCCCCTAGGGCGCGCCCTCCTGCCTCGTGGCCGCCTCAGCTGCTTCTTGATGTCCACTCCAAGTCTCCTGGATTGCGTTTGTTTCAAAAAGATTGCTCCCGAAGGTTTCATTCCGTTTGGACTCTGTTTGATATTCGTTTTCTTCGAAACACTGAAATAGGCAAAAAAAACAGCAATTTGGGTTGGGCCTCCAGTTAGTAGGTTAGTCCCAAAAATGATATAAAAGTGTATAGTAAAGCCCATAAACATCCAAAACGGGTAATATAATAGCATGGAACAATCAAAAATTATAGATACGTTGGAGACGTATCAAGCATCCCCAAGCTTAATTCCTGCTCGTCGTCGAGTAGGTAAATGATAAAAACAGAATTTTTTGATGTGGAATGCTACCTAGCATATTTCTGAATGTAATTTCCTTTATTGTGGCATGAATTTTCAGATCCAAATGATTCAAGATAAAAGTTCATATTGACATGAGAACAATAATACTTCAAGCATACTAACAAAGCAATCATGTCTTCTCAAAATAACATGGCTAAAGAAAGCTATCCCTACAAAATCATATAGTCTAGCTTTGCTCTATCATCATCACACGAAATATTTAATCATGCACAACCCCGATGACAAGCCAAGAAATTGTTTCATACTTTGATGTTCTCAAACTTTTTCAACTTTCACGCAATACATGAGCGTGAACCATGGACATAGCACCATATGTGGAATAGAATGGCGGTTGTGGAGAAGACAAAAAGGGAGAAGATAGTCTCACATCAACTAGGCTTATCAACGGGCTATGGAGATGTCCATTAATAGATATCGATGTGAATGAGTAGGGACTGCCATGCAACGGATGCACTAGATCTATAAATGTATGAAAGCTCAACAAAAGAAACTAAGTGGGTGTGCATCCAACTTGCTTGCTCACGAAGACCTAGGGCATTTTGAGGAAGCCCATCATTGGAATATACAAGCCAAGTTCTATAATGAAAAATTCCCACTAGTATATGAAAGTGACAACATAGGAGACTCTCCATCATGAAGATCATGCTGCTACTTTGAAGCACAAGTGTGGAAAAGGATAGTAGCATTGTCCCTTCTCTCTTTTTCTCTCATTTTGGGCCTTTTTTATGGCCTTTCTCTTTTTTATGGCCTCTCTTTTTTTATGGTCTTTCTCTTTTTTTATATATAAAGTTCGAAGTCTCATCCCGACTTGTGGGGGAATCATAGTCTCCATCATCCTTTCCCCACTTGGGACAATGCTCTAAT